>CM067217.1:89430270-89708346 GCA_034190945.1 Octodonta nipae | reverse complement strand
ATGAATTGGTTGATGGCCGATTGCACCAGCTGTCGGAAGAATTCTGTAACGTAAAATTATATTACTATGTCATTCAAGTAAACCATAACCGAATCTCGGTCAAACCTGATAAGGTAACTTCATAAATCTCTTAAATGTAGATGGTGCATTAACTAGCGAACGGCATTTTTAAAATATTCATAATGTTCATGATATGTGAATCCTGTAAGCGGTATATCCTTTTCCTCAATGGGAATTTGATGATAAGCTTCTGCTACATCGATCACCGAAAATAAAGCTTTATTTCCTGCATGATAACTTGAAGCAAATCAGAAATATTTGGTAGTGGATAATATTCTTTTTTCATCCAACACATCCTAATTTTTCTTCTCCATCGGGCAATGTTTTAGATACAAGAACAACAGGTGCGGACCAAGGGCTCGCTGAAGGGCGAATAACTTGGGTTTCCAGTATAGTCTATCTATTTCATCCTGCAATCTCTACCTTTGCTTGTAAGGAATTCGATACGGATCTTTACAAATTGGTTGTGCTCCAGATTTTAAAGTGATACAGTGCTTCACTCGAGACGCGCTTGGTAAAACTTCTCTTTCGCCCATAAATAAATCAGAATATTCTTCCAACAAATTTTGAAGTTGTACTTTAGTATCAGTTTCAAATGTCCTAGATCAAATTCTTTCAACCATTCTTTATTTGCTAAATTTACTCTTCCTATCGTAGCTGATTGATGAATTTTTAATTTCTGTTGCAATCAATGCAATACCCAAGTCAGTTCTTTTTGAATTCTCACTTCCTGTTCTGACAGATTAATAAACGATAGGATTTATGTTCATTCGGTACAATTGCACATGCTAGGTACGCGGAACCGTGCGGCGGTTAATTTCTTCTTTAAACGACCATGACAAACTAATTCCGTTCTCGGGGGTATTGAAATAAATTCTGGCGCTACAATTTTTGTGGCCATTACGCATCGCTAGTCATCTCATCAAGGGAACAAACTAATTCATTTTTCTCAGTTATGTTTCGTTGTGTACCGGGTGCTTCATTATTTGGGCCCTAATTTCAATATAAATTATTGTCTGAGGCATCTCTTTAGTTCGACCATTATTTTTCTGAATTTTTCTAACGTACATTAACCATTTACTCCAGTTCATGTCAACTCGTTTTACCCAGAAGTGAAATGTCGAATTTTCTCTGTAGTCCAGTATTACATTGGTTTGCAAAAAAGTCTCTTCCTAATAAAACTTGCATATTTCCTAAGAGTCTATCGTCACAAATTACCATTTCAACCATTTCATGAGGACCATTAGAAATGGCATCAACCAACACTTCAGCGGTTCCATAAGTTTCACCTTCTGACCAGTATATTGTAAGTGATAAATCCCTTGTACCATGCGGGTTAATGTCTTCTCCTTGACCAACCCTTTTGTATCAAGGTTACTGCCGCTCGGTGTCTACTAAGCATATCTGCCGCTGACCATTTATTACTAACATTAAACATGTGGATCTTTAATCAAATTTCCGAATTTTCTTCATATTAGTATGAAATTTTCTCTTTGGCTCGTTGATTTTCTCGACTACAATTTCTTTTGATTTCTGAACATTTTTCTGTCTTTGATTCTCTACTATTTGAGCCTTTACACCTAACTGTTCTAAACTTGCTAGTAATTTCTTCAATCAAATTTTTATTAATATTTTGAGCATTAACCTCATTTCCCCTATTCTGGTTTCGCTAGAGCCTTCTAACCGGGGAACATCGAAGGCGAAATTAGTAAAGAACTCGACGCGCTCGTTTTCGTATTCGAATTCACGAACTCATTCCGTTTCTTAGGAATCGCTCCTTTCGACGTCCCATTTTCAGGGTATCTGCCCTTATACCTTTCTATTTCATACTATTTCTATTTCCTACTGTCTATAGTTGCCGTTTTGTCCTGACCCTCCCGGTCTGTGAATTATAAGAATCTATATTTTTTTCTTCATTTTTTATTGCGTCCTCTTTTTGTAACAGCCTCTGGCCAATGCCCTAATTTATTACAAAAATAACATGCGTTCTTCTTTAATTCCCTCTTCGGTAGTTCATTCTTTGGCCAAATGCCCTTCTTTTCCACAGTATAACATTTTCTCTTCTCTGAAACTAACCCAAACTCCTGCATTATCCCTTTGCCTTGGAGCATACGGGTAGTGGTTTTGTGTAACCGGACTAATTCTTCCGCTTTATCTAACGTGAGTTATCTTCTCTTAGAAGAACGACTCCCATATCTTGAGAAGATTCTCAATCCATTTTAAATTGATTCAATAATAAGGCTTGATTCTTTTTCCTTAATCCCGCCTCTTCTCTAGAGTTGCTCCTTGCAATCCTCTTGTAAAACGCGTCCACCCAGTGTCTTTAAACGTGTACAAAATGATGAAACGTCTTCATCGTGTCTCTGATAACATCTACTCAAGCTTAACTGGTTTCCCCAGCCAATCGTACTTGTGTAAAACTTGCAATCAGCTTCTTTTTAAATCGGCATAGGATAACGTATCTAGGATAGAATCTGAATTGAAAAAATTGTAGGCATCTCAAACGAACTTAAATTTTAATAGTCGTAAGGTTTCGTCCTCTGACCATCCGTCTAATTTCGAACGTTGCTCCAATTTTTCTAAATATTTTGGGACATCTTTGCCCGTAAAATTATCTAGTGACGCGGCGATGATCCCCATTGGCCATCATAGGAATCCCTGGTCGGCTTCCACCGGTACGGTAGGAAAAGTAAATTTACCCTGGCCCGTCGGACTGGTTGGGTTTGATGATCCCTTGGGGCGCCGGCCGATCCATTATTTGGTTTTACTACTCCTGGGCCGGGCATTATAGTAACGCGGATTTATATATATATATATATATGTAAATGTAAGAAAAATTAAGTGGCTCTAATAAAAAAATGTTTATAGGGTTTCGCGGTCTCTAAGGATTCTAATGTCAGAAAAAATTTATAGGGTTTCGCGGTATCTATATCTTGAAAACCTTTCAAAGTTCAATATGATATTTCAAATAAAATGCAGTAATCAATATCAATCAACAATAAGTATATAAGTATTATATAAGTATATATATATATATATATATATATAATATATATATATTATATATATATATTGTAATGGATTTAAACAGACGTGAAATAATACAAAAGTTTTGTAATTCAAATAAGTAAATGATTGGGAAAATGTAAATAAAATTCAAACATATCTAATAAAAAAAATGAAATTGCAGAAATCAATTAAGTTAAAATTAACCTAAAAATATAAATTATGTAAAAAAGAATGTTTCAAAAGCAAATTGTTGAAAGGATAAAAGGTGGCATATAAAGTTAGATAATCTATCAAGCAGAGTGTAGTAGAATTTGGATACTTACATAAGAAAATTTAGGCAGGAAGTCACATTTAGGTCAAACATCAAAGAGGTTAAATTCACTTAGGAAAATCACAGTAGAGTTGGTAAAACAAGTTTAGATCACATATTAGGCCATGAGAACACTGAATATAACACATTTAGATCAAAATTAAATTTTAAATACATAATTTGTTAAAATAAATAGAGAATTGAAATGTCAGAATTATAAAGCCCGTTAAATTTTTGAATGAATGATGGAACACTAAAGAGATTTATACCGTTAGAAAGAGCTTAGAGCATAGTTTATAAAAATTCAATAGTTCAAAAGATATTAAGTCTTAATTTCAGTAAAAACCAATTTTTTTTAAAGTACCTGTTAAATGACTGGTGACCAGCAGGTTACGAGTGTCAAATCAAAAATTTTTGAAAACATGAATTAAGTGATTTAGATAAAATTTATAAAAGTAAACTGTATTGAAATTCAAATTAAAATTTGTTTAGATTTTTGCATATGATTTAGAAGAAACATATTTGGAAATTAATAAAATAAATTAAAGCGGAAATGGAAATAGCAGGTGGTAAAATTTATTAAATAAATAGGAAATCTGACATTGAAAGGTCCTCTTTGTTTTCTGATCGTCGACCAGAGCAGTTGAAAATTTCGTTCCTGTAAAATTGCGTTTCCATGACAACCAGATAAATGTTCTGTGATATCATTGGAATAAGTGTTCCATGTCAGTTTTTGACAAGAAATTAAGATTTGAAATTAGATTTTAAAGTTTTGGAATTATCAATTCGAAATTAGAAAATAATAAATATTCCATAAAAAGGAATTATTTGAAATCCTTGGATGGAGAAAAAAATCAATTTGTTGGAATAAAAAGTATTGGTGCAACAGCAAACAGATCAATTGAGTAGCAGAATTTAATTTATAAACCAAAACAAATCAGGAAGCAGTATACTAAAACCAAAATTAAGGAAAAGGGGAATTCAAGCCAGACAACTGTGAGTTTTTGAAACATTTTTTTTAATAAACAGATTATTGAAATCTAAAATCAATCAGTGATACAAATAAAGGTGTTTTCAATTTAGTATAATGAATATTGTTGTTTAGAGTATTGAAATATTTTTTGTAACAAATCGATAGAAATTTAATAAGATTTAAGTAACCAGGAAATTTATTTTGTTGTAAAGGCAATATTATATATATCAGAATTGTATTGTGGAAAATCATTATTAATAAATTGTAATTTGATCCAGAATTTGAAAATTATTTATTAGTCTTCTAAAAATCTTAAAAAGAAAAAAAAATAAAGTGGAAAATTTTAATTCTAAAAATTTTAAAAGTGTTAGTGTCACTGAGAAGAAAGAGAGACTATAAGATAAGTATAGAATTTATTTATTTATTTAAGATCTACAATTTTGAACCCAAGCAAAAAAGACCCTGAGGTAAAATCTTACATTTAAAAATTCATTATATTACAGTCTATATTAATATATATATATATATATATATATGTTAAACGGTCAGTTCGAGACTGAAAAAATATACATTGTGGTCATTTTGAGGGGAAGGTGGTCATTTTGAGGAGACTCCTCGAAGTGATCGTAAAAAAAGAGTCGTTTTATGATAAAAGGTCAGTTTAAGGATCATCCTCGAAATGCCCAAAAAAATATGAAAGTAGGTCATTTTGAAGAATGGTGAAATTTGTACAAATTGGTTACTTTGAGTATATTGGATATTTCTTGTATACATTATCAACAAAACACGATTTAGTATTTCAATGTATAGTAATGAATTAACGAGAACGGTAATAGCAATTGCAATTCGTTTTTTAACAAAACACTCCAAAATTTCTTTTAATCAATAAGTTAAACTAAAGGGAAGTGCACATTTCGGAATTACTGTTTTAATTGTGCGTAGTAGTTGTTTGCATCGTTCTTCTATACTAACGTATAAATACGTAACATTTTTTTGTGTTGTAGTGGGTGACATATGGAAGTACCGAATTGATACACTAGCCGTGAATGACCTGTATTTTATTTTGATAAAATGTTTGATTACGCGATGGAGTGGAGGGCAGTGAAATGTCTATTATTTTTCCTAAAATTTAATATCTTGAAAATAAAGATTAAAAGAGGCACGAAAGTTGATGTATATACCCTAAATAAATAAAAACAAGGTTTATTACTTTGCAAAAATTTTATTGTCTCATGGGGGACAGACGGGGAATTTTTTTTAAAGAACTATTTTTCGGGAACCTAAAGAAAGAAGTTATAAGTGTAACTTCTTTTTTTAAGTGAAGTAATACGTTATTCGTCATTTTGCGAGAATTGAAATACAGAATGGGGGAAATGGGGATCACTATTGTTTTACAGAGTAGTCAATACCTCCGAAATTGAAAGTAGAATGGTGGGAATCTTGATATAGAAACTCTTCTAAAAGAAGTAGAAGCCAGTTTAATCATTTTGCAAAAATTCAGTTATCCGATAGGGGCAAGTGGAGTATGTTTTAAGAACAAAATAATATTTCCCGGGAACCAAAAATAATAACGGTGTGATAATTATGATATCAATTCTTTATATTAATAGCGATTTAATGTAAAATTCTGCGAAAATTATAATTATTGAATAGGGAGGGGATATGTGTCACACTCGGAGTATTTATTTATTATATTAGACTGAGAAATTTACTCTTTTCATTAAATTAATCAGGACGTTATTCGTCGTTTTGTCAATATTGAAGTTATGAAGGGGCTGGGGACTGAAAAGTGTTCAAATGATTAATCGCAGTTGAAATTTCGAAAAAATTAGATAATGTCGGAATTATAAAAAAATGTTAAGTGATTTATAAAATAAAAATAAATTTTAGAATATTAAAATATTTCGAAATGTTAAGAATATTAAATAAAACAAACTACACAAATATATGACAATTATTCTGTCAAAAACCTAAAATGAGAAAAACCTAAAAAATTTAAAATGTATAAAAAGTCAAAAATGGTAAAACTAACAGAACTAACTAAACATGTTGACATCACCGTAAAAGTGAAAAAAGTTAATAATGTCAAAAACACGAAAACCCGCAACAATGGTAATAACAATATCTGTGAGTACCAAAAATTAAAAACACTCAAACCACAGTATGAAATGTCAATAATCTCAAACATGACAAATATGTCTAGCACTTTATATTAAAATGTACTGGATATGAAAATTTTATTTCTTTTGGCGGACGAGGGTAAATTATTTGTAAGAACATTCCCTACTAGAAGAATACGAAATGAAAGTGGCGTAAGACCTTTTATACCGACACATTTTTTAAATGAATATATACGTTTGACCACCAATTTGGAAAATTTAATTTAATTTTAGACATTGGGATGACGAAATATTTCTTTCAAGGTATTTAAATAAATCTGAAAATACCATAAATGTCAAAAAAGTCAGACTTAATTAATAATATGCTAAACAGGAGATAATCAGTAATACATTGTATTTTTGTGGTGCACATAAAATTAATAACCTAAAAATAACAAAAATTAAGATTCATTCAGAAGATCATTCGTGCTACCAACCTAAAGTGTGTTCATAGAATTGAGACCCCATATAGTAAGGAAATCATAGAAGCGCTCAAAAATCAGAAAATAAAAAGTGCAGAAGGAAATAGTATCGGGCTGTCATACCAAATACTAATATTAAACAATAAAAATAATGTGGAATTTACCGATAGAACGTTTAGTCAATGTACATTTGGGAACAAAACAGCATAGAAAAGCTTTCGACTCCCAATTTTCTTAGAAAAATAATGCATTCCCCAATTCTGACATTGGTAGTATCATATCAAATAAATTTAAATTGCTTTTTGTAACACCTTGAACAGCTGATTTTATATTGTATTAACTAAATTTTCATCCAGGCTCCTAGCTAATAATAAAGTTTACATAAATGAATGGGGCCAAAAATTTCACTCAGAGTGTAATATAAAGGTATCATTCAATATTAAACAAATTAAACTACATATTTATGTTATTTTTAAAAAGCTTAAGAATCTTAATAAAATAAAAGGTTTACTGCCTTATATCAGTAATGCGAAATGTATCTTTCTTTTGCCCGATGTTTATTTTTCTGTTCATAACATAACCATTGCAAAGGAATGCATTTATAACAATCGGTTTGACATGGGTCTATCCCATAAATTTTGTTAATTGCTTTACCACTCTTTAGGTAGTTTTTACACCAGTATTAAATTTGTTAACAAAATTTAAAAACAATAATTATGAATAAAAATTATTCATATAAATAATATGTGATTTTTATTATGGTATGAATTGAAAGAATAGCTATAATAGGAATTTGAACCCATTATTGAAATTTGGATTAAGAAAAAATTTGAGTAAACACAGGATTTTATACGCATGACTATGATATCCAATGGGAACATTATTCAAAATTAATGATCTCAAACAGAAATAAAAGGCGGAAAAGAAGATACTGAAATAAAAAAAGAGATATAGTTGTTTTAGTAAATAAAAGTCGCCGTTTTTGAACTAATACTAAAACCATTCTTACAATATTATTATTGCAAGTAATAAATTTATCTTACATACACTAGAAAAATTTGACCATAAAACAGTAAGAAAACTTTTCTTAGAATATTATTGTACCAACGATACACATACCGACCTGATACTAAAAGTGTGTGTATTTAATTTTATTTTCACAGAAAAAAAATGTGATGAATTCTGAAACGACTCGTGTTACAAACCCCAGTACCGACAAAATTTGTTCTATTATTTTTATAACTGGTTGATATATTTAAATAATTCTAGGTTTAAAAAATGTTGAAGAAAGATTTTGTCCAAAGTCATCTCAATTAAGATCTTTTATTAAAAAAAATTTTGTTCATACCTAACTAGAAACATAAATATAAAGCATTTAATTATAGTAACACGTACCGAAAAGGGTAAATATTAAAACTAATATTTTTGCTTTATACAACACAAGTAAAAATAACATATAAGTATATTATCCTGTAAATTTATGTGAACTCTATATTATTAGTTTCAAATTCGCATAGCTCTTAGTTTCAAACGCGGTTTTGTTCATTATTTACGTATTTTCCTAACACTGTTCTATTATTCCTTATTGAGGGTGTCAGAACAACAGTATAGCAGTGCTTTAACAGTTCTTCTCGAAATAATCCTTAACCTTGTATCATTCTAGTTTTAACATGGTATTGTTTTTTTATCCAAATATTAGTAGTATCTACAGTAGATCACAAATTTTATGACATAAATTGTTTACTGCTTATACAGGGTCACCTCATTCGACACGAAATGTCACGACTAAGCGAATCAATTTTGAAAATAAAAAATTCTATCCTAAGAATAAAATTCAACTTTTTTTTCTTATATTTGGGACTACCTGTACATACTAAAAAATATTTTTTAAATATTCTACATATAATAGATATTTATTGTTAGATGTGCTGTTCCATTTCGGATAACGTGAATAACCCTATATATAGATGAGTGCGTTGTGGATTGCATTAGTGAAATATGAAAATATTTTTGGAGCAAATTATTTTAAAAGTTAATATGGTTTGACGTTGGGCAGTAGCTAATTAATTGTAGTATTTAAAAAAATAGATCATTTATCAGTCTTTAGTGTTGCAGAACGAATAAAGTAGAATGACAAAATAATTACAAATGATTTTCAAGAAGTAACATATGTGTTCGTGAAGAATATTTTTCTAGATGACACCTATTCGTGGTTATTATCGTGAGTACAATGGTGCCATAATTTTAAATTACATAAAGAGAAAATAATCTAAACTTTAAAGTCTCTCTTCATTAAACATTTGTTGGGTTACATACTCAGTGATATATAATTGTAATTGTTTTAAAAGAAATTGTGTCAACTGTATGTGAAACATTATATAAAAATTTAAATTATAGTACACATCATATGTTCTTTTGCAGATATATTAAAAACTATTTTAATTAACCTGAAATTTAAAACCGGTACTCGGAATGACACAAAAAAGAAATAGAGTGAAGGCGATAACGAGAGACGGCAAATATATTTCGTAAGAAGCTTTCGCTTTCATCCTTCAGTCTCAAATGACTGCCGCTCTTTTTTAAATTTTATTTAGTGGACTAGCGTTTCCATATTAGTATATTCAAAGAGAATGAACCGAATTGAATTCACGTTCACCAAATGTTTTGCCGTTGATAATTTTTCACAAGATATTTAAACATAAGACGTTTTTGCCGAATACCGAAAAGTCAAATTGGCGAAAATATCTTAATTTACGTTAGATATATCAAACATAGTAAAAATATAACCAATATCACAAATTTCATAATTATCTCATCAAAATTTTCATAATGTTAGCAACATAAGAAATGTCTAAAATCAAATATCGTCTATAATATGTAAAAAGACAACCTAACTATCTTCAATTAAAAGTAACGTAACATTCAAAATCTTTTGAAAACATATCACGTGCAATTCTTATTAAACTACAATGTACGGCAACTTTGACTTATTCAATTTTTGAAGAGTAAGAAAACAGCATTAGCAGTCCGCACTTAGTAAGCTTTAGTTTTGCCTTATGCATATTTCATTTTCACTTACCCTTTGAACACAAATTGTGAAAAACCTACCCCTGTAATTCCTAAAAAAATTATCACTAATATATTTGTCAACTGCATAATAGTTGTGAAATTTCAGTCTATCTTTATTCGGTTGACAATTACTTCTCAATTATCCTAATTAAAATTTGAAAATATTCATATTTCGATTGAAAATGGGAGGAACAATATAAAACTTGAAACGTATTCAAATCACATGTCAAGAAATTTTGCCAACAATATAGATTAACTTTAAAATACAGTCTGTAAACAAAGAGAGAAAATCAGGTACAAAACGGTTATGCTGAGTATATACACCGGTATATATAAGTATACAATAGGGTTATTTTGAGCATTTACACCGGTATATATGATTTTCGGTGTAAGTTATACACCGGTGTAAAACTCCTCGAAATGACCACTTAACATATATATATATATATATATATATATATATATATATATATATATATATATATTGTAATGGATTTAAAACCGACATGAAATAATAATAATAAGTTTAATAATCTGAATAAATAAATGATTGGGGAAATGTAAATATCATTCATATATATCTAATAACACAAAGGAAATTGCAGGAATCAAAGTTAAAGTTAACCTAAAAATATAAACTATGTAAAAAGAATGTTTCAAAAGCAAATTGTTGAGAGGATAAAAGGTGGCATATAAAGTTAGATAATCTATCATGCAGAGTGTAGTAGAATTTGGATACTTACATAAGAAAATTTAGGCAGGAAGTCACATTTAGGCCAAACATCAAAGAGGTTAAATTCACTTATGAAAATCACAGTAGAGTTTGTAAAACAAGTTTAGATCACATATTAGGCCATGAGAACACTGAATATAACACATTTGGATCAAAATTAATTTTAAATACATAAATTTGTTAAATATTTAGAGAATTGAAATGTCAGAATAGTAAAAACCGTTAAAGATCGGAATGAATGATGGAACACTAAAGAGATTACACCGTTAGAAAGAGCTTAGAGCATAGTTTATGAAAATTTAATAGTTCAAAAGATATAAAGTCTTAATTTCAGTAAAATCCAATTTTTTTAAAGTACCTGTTAAATGACTGGTGACCAGCAGGTGACAAGTATCAAATCAAAATTTTTGAAAACATGATTAAGTAATTTAGATAAAATTTAGAAGGGTAAATGGTGTTGAAATTCAAATTAAAATTTGTTTAGATTTTTGCATATGATTTAGAACAAACATATTTGGAAATTAATAAAATAAATTAAAGCGGAAATGGAAATAGCAGGTGGCAAGATTTATTACATAAATAGGAAATCTGACATTGAAAGGTTCTCTTTGTTTTCTGATCGTCGACCAGAGCAGTTGAAAATTTCGTTCCTGTAAAATTGCGTTTCCATGACAACCAGATAAATGTTCTGTGATATCATTGGAATAAGTGTTCCATGTCAGTTTTTGACAAGAAATTAAGATTTGAAATTAGATTTTAAAGTTTTGGAATTATCAATTCGAAATTAGAAAATAATAAATATTCCATAAAAAGGAATTATTTGAAATCCTTGGATGGAGAGAAAAAATCAATTTGTTGGAATAAAAAGTATTGGTGCAACAGCAAACAGATCAATTGAGTAGCAGAATTTAATTTATAAACCAAAACAAATCAGGAAGCAGTATACTAAAACCAAAATTATGGAAAAGGGGAATTCAAGCCAGACAACTGTGAGTTTTTGAAACATTTTTTTAATAAACAGATTATTGAAATCTAAAATCAATCAGTGATACAAATAAAGGTGTTTTCAATTTAGTATAATGAATATTGTTGTTTAGAGTATTGAAATATCGATTTGTAACAAATCGATAGAAATTTAATAAGATTTAAGTAACCAGGAAATTTATTTTGTTGTAAAGGCAATATTATATATATCAGAATTGTATTGTGGAAAATCATTATTAATAAATTGTAATTTGATCCAGAATTTGAAAATTATTTATTAGTCATTTAAAAATCTTAAAAAAAAAATTAAAGTGAAAAATAATTTCAAAATTTTAAAAGTGTTAGTGTCACTAAGAAGAAAAAGAGACTTATAAGATAAGTATAAAATTCATTTATTTATATAAGATCTACAATTTTGAACCCAAGCAAAAAAGACCCTGAGGTTAAATCTTACATTTAAAAATTCATTATATTACATTCAATTACAAAATGTCGACCAAACGTGGGGCTTTACAAAATGGCACCCAACTAAAAGGGCTCAAAAATTAGTGGATCTTACATTTAAAAATAAAAAAAAAATGGAATTAAAACTAGTGTGGCATCAGAAACACATTGTTAGGTAGTTTACAATTTCATATCATTCAATTATAAAAGGCAAACAAATAAAGGGG
This sequence comes from Octodonta nipae, assembly GCA_034190945.1. Classification (NCBI taxonomy): domain Eukaryota; kingdom Metazoa; phylum Arthropoda; class Insecta; order Coleoptera; family Chrysomelidae; genus Octodonta; species Octodonta nipae. Next base: position 89,695,956 of record CM067217.1, on the reverse strand, counting down.
CTCAAAAATTAGTGGGTCCTATATATATAAAAATTAAATATAATAATTGTCAGATTTAAACAAAGAAAGAAACAAAATAAATTTCCTGATAAGGTAAATTGTGTGATAATTTGGTTAAATAGATAAGATAAAAGGTAAGAATATTTGAAATTATAAAAAAACAAGTGATTTTTGCAATTTCGTAAAAACTTGGTGGGGAATTTATAAAAATACATATAGATAAAGAAACAATATAATTCAAGAATAAAACAATAATAATAAATTTAAATCATATATAATATTAAATAAAGAAACTGTGTTGAAATTAATTGGTTATAATGTATAAAACAAGAGATACAAAGTTTTATGAGACTCCAGAGGAACAGGAAAGCTGTAGCTTACCAGTAGACTCGTGTATAAAATTTAATGGGAGAAACTCAGTTTTGTATCCATGTGAGTTTATTAAAATTGTGAAAAGGCAATTTGGGCACATAGGAAATTTCAATGAAGTTAAGAGACAAATGCGGTCACTTTTAACAGAAGGGGCTGGAATATGGTTCACAGCAACTGAAATGGACTTGCATACATTTGAAGAATTTGAAAACGCATTCAAGGAATATTTCTGGGGATTTGATAAACAAATAAGGTATCGAGAAAGACTATACTTTGGCAAGTACAATCCAACAGGAGGAAAAAGTATGGTTGAGTATGTTTTAAATCTGGTAACCCATGTAAAATATTTAAATTATCCCATGACAGAGTATGAAATTGTGACATATATATCCCGTCATTTTGAAGAGGATATTGCTGACTCAGTATGCTGGAAAAATATAACAACTATGGAAGAATTTATCAAGTATCTAGGAAGGATTCAATGGGTAAGAGAAAACAATACATCAAGACAAAACACAAGAGAATATTATCAACATGGAAGTCAAATGGAGCAAAGAAGAATGGATTATAACAGAAGACAGTATAATAACCTTAATTTAAATAATTACAACAGAAAGAGATATAATAGTAGAAAGAGTTTCACAAGATATGGTAATAACTATGGGAGATATCAAAGGAATAAAAATGAGATAAAGGACACAGGAAACCAAAGAGCACAACAACAACAAATCTATAAAAATTCACAACAAAAGACAGAAGAAGATAAGAAGGAACCAAAAGAAAGTTGGATTCAAGAAATGCAAGATTTTGGCCAGAAAATAACAAAGAAATTAGACAACATTAACAAGATACAAGAAGAAAAATCAGTAAATCTGATGGACAAGATACCTAGCAATAATATTAATGTAAATTCTAAAGATGATATTGAAACTGAAAGTGAACAAGAAACACAAATGAGAACAACTGAAGAGGTTAATGTACAGGAAGTCGAGGATAATAAAGTAAAATTTGAATGGCCAATAACATCACTTATTAAAAATGAACAAATTATGGAAGAACCAAATGAAGAAGTTCAGAAACCACTAATACAACAAGTTAAAGCACCAGAAAGTGAATTAGAAGCACAAGATATTCAAGTACCAGAAACGGAAACTCAAAGGGAACTCGTGTCTGAAGAAACGGAGCTCGATATACAGGAAACTGAAAACAAACAAGAAGGAATTCAAATTAAAGAAGAAATGGAGGAACAAAACATTCAAATGATTTCAGAGGATGTGTTAGTAGAAGGCCAACCAGAAGAAACAAAATCAGAAGGAAATACAAGTATTGGTTCTGATGATAATTTACAATTGATGGATATGATGAAGAGAATGATGCAAGATTTTAGGTCAGATATAATTTCAAGAATGGAAAATATGAAACAGGAGTTGAGTTTAAAAATGGATACAAGTTTAAAACAAGAAATAGGAAATATAAATTCTAATATGGCAGATTTAAAACAAGATTTAAAACAAGAAATTGGCAGTGTAAAACAAGATTTAAAACAAGATAATCAACAGTTAAGTTCAAGGATGGATAAAAGTTTAAAACAAGAAATAGGAAATGTAAATTTGAAAATGGATAATGTAAGTTCAAGAATGGATGAAAATAATCAAATAATAAGACAAGAAATGGAAAATATGAAACAGGAGTTGAGTTTAAAAGTGGATACAAGTTTAAAACAAGAGATAAATAGTATGAAAGAAGATATTGAAAGGAATCTAGAAGATTTTAAAAGAGAAATATATGAAAATAGCAAAACAATAGAAAATAATTGGCAACAAGTGATCAAAGAAGTGAAAGTTGGTATGAAACAAATAAGAGAAAAATTTATAGAACCATGTAAAGGTCAAGAAAATCAAGAAGATGATTCAAAGCTGGTCAAGGCTGAAGAAAAATATGAAAATACTACATTACATGAAGAGCAAGACAAACAAGTTATAGTGACACACCAAGAAGAAAGAGCAAAAGTTGGGGAAAAAGTCAAAATTCAAAGTAACCAAGCAGAAGCAGGAACACAAATGAAAAATGAAAAGTTTATACCAGAACATAGTAGAAAAGTGAAATTATATGAAAAATTGATGTTAATAGGAACATATGTAAATTATGGAGGTGAAAATGAAATGAATATACAGTGGGGAAAAATAGGATTTTTGGTAATGATCATGAGTAAAAGGAATTATCAGACAGATTACATGAAACCAAGCATCAATAATAAGTATGAGCAAGAATATATCAAGATGAGCAGATATATGGAAAAATGTGGAAAGTTTTGTGGGGAAACTCATAAGAACACAGTTTATTACTGGGGAATAAACCCAAAAGTAAACTGGAAAACCAGGAAAAAAAATATAAAATGCAAATATAGATCAGGAAGGATGGATGGAAGACCAACATTAGCACAGGAACATGGAAATGAAAATTAATGAAAGATCAAGATAAAAAAAAAATAATGAGCAAATTGAAGATAAGTAAAGGACCTTCATAGGGAAGTATCATCATAATAAGTCCGTATATGGTAAAAACAAGAGATGGAGTGAATAGTTATGAGTTAGTAGACATCAAGACACAGAAGATCAAAGGAATATACAACATTGATAGTATTTTCAAATATTATATATAAAATAAAGTGACTAAAATCCATATTGTACAAAATATAAACAGAAAACAACAATAATTAATTAAAAGAAGTGAAGTGAAGAAATTTAGAAATATATGTTCAGAGTAAAATGATTAAAATAAATAAGAATGTAGATGGTGGATAGGTAAGATGGTAGATGGTGGATGATTTGTGTGGAGACAGTAGGTAAAAAGAAACAGGATGTTAACAAGTATTTCAAAATATGATGAATTATAAATGAATATATGATATAAATGTGGTTAAAATATGAAGAAATATAAATTATCCTGTAGGCAAGAATTATAAAATAGTAAGAGAAAGTATGGAGATGGAATGGAAGCAAATAAGTTAGAAGAAAAGGAAAAGTGAGAGTGTTTAGAAAAATTACAAAGAGAAGAAGAAACTTATGAACTAAAAGCTGAAATCTTAAATTAATGAAAATATGTACAACTTAAATTTAAAATTAAACAAGGACAATATGGAAAAATATTATAATAATATCAATGAATACAAGTCAGAATATTTTAAAATTAATAACATGTTTGTAAAAATCTTATAATCTTCAATGATGAGATACTAGGGAACAACAATTGATGAAGTCTTGATATCACTAGAGGGAAGAAAAAAAAAATATTAGTAATGATTTGATTTAAAATAAAAGAATTGGTAAAAAAATAAATAAAATGGGAACGATACATGATAATTGAAAACTTACTAAGAATGTTGATTCCACAAATGAAAATTTTGGACAGCATATCTTGGATAAGTTTGTAAATAATACCAGTAGTTGTAGATTTGTTGAGCGTTCATCAGTTGATGTGTTTATATAAGTTATTCAAGTTTATTGAGTTTTCTTGTTGAGTTGTTAATTGTTCATGTTTAATTTGTTCAGTTTCGTTTGATTTATGATATTCTTGATAGCTAAAAAAATTAAATAAAAAAAAATTAATAAAGATAAAAGGTTAAAAAAAAATATATATGGATATTAAGAAAGTCTTGGAAAAATTTCAGCAAAATAAATTCTTAAGTTTAAAACTGAAAGAATTTATTCTGTAAAATTTTGGGGAAATTTGTAATGGATTTAAAACCGACATGAAATAATAATAATAAGTTTAATAATCTGAATAAGTAAATGATTGGGGAAATGTAAATATCATTCATATATATCTAATAACACAAAGGAAATTGCAGGAATCAAAGTTAAAGTTAACCTAAAAATATAAACTATGTAAAAAGAATGTTTCAAAAGCAAATTGTTGAGAGGATAAAAGGTGGCATATAAAGTTAGATAATCTATCATGCAGAGTGTAGTAGAATTTGGATACTTACATAAGAAAATTTAGGCAGGAAGTCACATTTAGGCCAAACATCAAAGAGGTTAAATTCACTTATGAAAATCACAGTAGAGTTTGTAAAACAAGTTTAGATCACATATTAGGCCATGAGAACACTGAATATAACACATTTGGATCAAAATTAATTTTAAATACATAAATTTGTTAAATATTTAGAGAATTGAAATGTCAGAATAGTAAAAACCGTTAAAGATCGGAATGAATGATGGAACACTAAAGAGATTACACCGTTAGAAAGAGCTTAGAGCATAGTTTATGAAAATTTAATAGTTCAAAAGATATAAAGTCTTAATTTCAGTAAAATCCAATTTTTTTAAAGTACCTGTTAAATGACTGGTGACCAGCAGGTGACAAGTATCAAATCAAAATTTTTGAAAACATGATTAAGTAATTTAGATAAAATTTAGAAGGGTAAATGGTGTTGAAATTCAAATTAAAATTTGTTTAGATTTTTGCATATGATTTAGAACAAACATATTTGGAAATTAATAAAATAAATTAAAGCGGAAATGGAAATAGCAGGTGGCAAGATTTATTACATAAATAGGAAATCTGACATTGAAAGGTTCTCTTTGTTTTCTGATCGTCGACCAGAGCAGTTGAAAATTTCGTTCCTGTAAAATTGCGTTTCCATGACAACCAGATAAATGTTCTGTGATATCATTGGAATAAGTGTTCCATGTCAGTTTTTGACAAGAAATTAAGATTTGAAATTAGATTTTAAAGTTTTGGAATTATCAATTCGAAATTAGAAAATAATAAATATTCCATAAAAAGGAATTATTTGAAATCCTTGGATGGAGAGAAAAAATCAATTTGTTGGAATAAAAAGTATTGGTGCAACAGCAAACAGATCAATTGAGTAGCAGAATTTAATTTATAAACCAAAACAAATCAGGAAGCAGTATACTAAAACCAAAATTATGGAAAAGGGGAATTCAAGCCAGACAACTGTGAGTTTTTGAAACATTTTTTTAATAAACAGATTATTGAAATCTAAAATCAATCAGTGATACAAATAAAGGTGTTTTCAATTTAGTATAATGAATATTGTTGTTTAGAGTATTGAAATATCGATTTGTAACAAATCGATAGAAATTTAATAAGATTTAAGTAACCAGGAAATTTATTTTGTTGTAAAGGCAATATTATATATATCAGAATTGTATTGTGGAAAATCATTATTAATAAATTGTAATTTGATCCAGAATTTGAAAATTATTTATTAGTCATTTAAAAATCTTAAAAAAAAAATTAAAGTGAAAAATAATTTCAAAATTTTAAAAGTGTTAGTGTCACTAAGAAGAAAAAGAGACTTATAAGATAAGTATAAAATTCATTTATTTATATAAGATCTACAATTTTGAACCCAAGCAAAAAAGACCCTGAGGTTAAATCTTACATTTAAAAATTCATTATATTACATTCAATTACAATATATATATATATATATATATATATATATATATATATAAGTCATACATACGGAGGCACAGTTGTCAAGGACATACAGAATTAGGAAAGAAAAGAGGTGAATATTTTTACCCAATTTCCAAAATGAAGATTTTGTCAATTCACTTGATTCTTTCTATGTACCTATGTTATTCGATATCTTCGCTGGTTGAGCTCCGATTTCAATAATTTTGATTATTTGTAAATCAGAGTAGTTTAGACAAAATAAATTCACCACTACTGAGATTAAATTTCATACTGAAGGCGCTATAACTTGTCTCATAGGATTAAATTTATTCCGGTGCATCCATCAACTGTCACGCAAATACCTTCATTCAAAATTAGTAAAAATAAATAAAAATATAAAAACAGAGAAGAGACTAAAACTAAAAACAGTCGTTGACCCTACAAAGTTAAACAAAAGTGTATAGGCAACAAATATTAAAAAGAAAATAAAAATTTCTGCAGACAAAATTAGCGAGAAGACGTTAGACTGAAAACCTGACAATATCGATAAAAGAAGTTGCATCAAAGATCGCAAAAAAGGACACAAAGAAAGTAAATAAACCACTAGAGAAATGATAGAGCTGAGAAATGGGCTATGCAGAAAGACTGGGAGCCCACGTTAATTTTTTTTATTAATAACAGGCTACAAATTTTTGAGAGGGTTAATTTCGCTGAGACGCCTAACTATTTTCTTAGTGTTTTGACTGACCAAAAAAGTAAATGGCCTACAAAATTATGGGTATGTATCCCTAGCCCTACAAGAAAAGTATATGCATGTGGTAACAATTCAACCTGTTAAGCGATGGGTGGCACCAAGTACTGGTTGGTTTAGGAATTAATTTTGTCCGTCAGATGTTCTTTCATATTTATATTGATAATACAATTAATAAGTATTTATGAGGTATCATACTCATAACAATACAATGATTATGATTGAATTACTATACATTTGCGTTGTTATAGATGTATATAAGTCTATTTTGATTAACGCGCGACATTCTCACCAACTAGTATTTAATGAACAAAAGTAATTCCCAAACAATATTACTAGTCAATGATGCCAAAATAAGTAAAAAATATTTTACCAACCCCTAATAATAATAATTGGTGCGTTTCCGCAATTTGTTTAGTGTATAATTCAAATTTGATTGAATTACTTCATTGATTTTTAAACTTCTGCACCTTTTCCAAAACCTTCCGTCACGCTAATGCTAATTTTAAGTGTTTTTTGCGTGTAAAATATAGACAGTATTCGTGAGTCGTGTTTTGTATTGCGAACTATTCGGACACTTTTCATACCGTCTGAAGAGACGGCCGGTCATATCAACCGCTAAACCGCTTTCATTTTGTTTCTTTTGTGTTTACAAAAGCGCATCATTTGTTGTTAAACCCGCATTTTTTGTTTGCTCAATCAATGAACCTTACGTCGCTATTTTTTGTATAACGTGTTGTCCAGACCAAGCTCTAAAAACTGTTCCTGCCGCTAGGGGGCTAGCCTCTGAAGAAAGAAGAACCAAGAAAACACCACCTGCAGGGCTTCGACATAAAAGGTTAGTGATTAACTTTATTTGGTGAATTAATTTACACGACGGCACGTGTTTATTGATTGTTCCGCTAAAGATCCTTCGTCAATTATATACTTGCATTGAACCAGCATTGAACTAAAACCGCAACATCTAATTCATAGATTTCTTTGGATATTATATGTAATGTGTCGTCGAAGACATTCCATAATTTGGTCCAACTTCGAGCCGGATGCAATTTGAGTTAATTCCGTGCAAAGTTTAACGATCAAACCATTGATTTTTCGTTGCAATTATTGTTGAAAACCGCATCGAATTTTCGTTTCTTTATTTGTTAAAAGAGAAAGCAAGTTCGGGATATTTCACTCATTCTGTTGGATATAAACTTCGCATATTTTTTTGCCGCGTTGTTTTGGTTATTTTGCTAAATTGTTTTGAATTTATTTGACATTGGGTCAGATAATTCGTACTTACTACTTCAACAGTGAAAAATTGTAGATTTTTGGAATAGTATTTTCATTCTATCGTGTTAGATTTGTTCAGTGGCGTTACAGTGATTTCAATTTATTTTTAAGATGTCAAAAACCGCTGAAAATTTACGTAAATTTAAAAATCATCGACAAGCGGAGTTTAAAAGATTAGAAGATATTTATTTTGCTGCCGAGAAAGTCTTAAGAGGTGACGACGTTGAATTTTTTTTTGCATGATTGATATGGTTGATTCAATTCATTCAGACTTTTTTAAACATCACAATTCCATTGTAGGTTTTATTTCAGATACAAACGATGATTTTGACTTTGAGGATGACATTCGCAATAAATTTGAAAAAATGTTTTATTCAATTAGGTCTATTTTTGCTAAACTGAAATCTGTTCAGAACTCTACGCCACAAAATATAGCTCGGGAACATGAAAGTGTTGCTTTGCCGCGAATTGATTTGCCTTCATTTAGTGGAGACATATTGGAATTTGGTACTTTTATTGATTTGTTTGATTCATTAATTCACAATAATGAAAAACTCAGTACTATGCAGAAGTTCAAATATTTGCAGTTAGCTTTAAAAGGGCCTGCTTTTGAGGCTATTAAGAATTTTACACTAACACAAAACAATTACGTGAGTGCTTATGAAACACTTTTGAAAAAATTCAAGCGAACTCGTTTAATCGCGGAGTCTCATTGGTCAGCTTTAGAACAATTCCCCCAACTAAACTTCAGATAGCCCTTCAGAGGTTCGGAAGTTATTGGATGACTTCAGTGATAATTTGGAAACACTGAAGAATTTGGGTTTACCAGTAAATCAGTGGGATTCTTGTATCGTTCAGATGATGTTGAAACGAGTTCCAAAGAATTTAGCCGCTAAGTTTGAACTTTACCATGGTACTGTGACCGCTCAAGATGACTTTCCGATCCACTCGGAAGTTGTTGATTTTTTGTCGAAGCATTGCGATGCCTTTGAACATGTTGAATTATCCCGCAAGGCAAAGCGAAGTGTTGACCAAGAGTTACCATTGAATTCAAAGCAACATTCTTCCCGTTTCACTACATCGTTGTTTGTCACTAAGAATAGAAATTGTTTAGTTTGTAAATCCGATTTTGCGATTTACAAATGTTCTGAATTCTTGAACAAATCAGTATCCGTGCGGTTTAAGTTTGTTAAAGATTTTAGACTTTGTTTTAATTGCTTAGGCGATTCTCATCAGTCGAATCGCTGTAAATCTTTATCCACTTGCCGCTACTGCAAACAACGCCATCACACATTGCTTAACTCTCACTCTCAGTCAGTCCTAAACCTAACTTGCTTTTTTGTCAAATTGAAGATGTAGTATCATTAGATGATTCACTCCAAAGGTTCTGGACAATTGAAGATGTTCCTACCGCACTGGTTCAGTCCCCTGATGATCTTATCTGCGAAAAAATATTTTCCGAGGGTTGCAGGAGATTGGATTCAGGTAGATTCGTTGTGCCCCTTCCTTTTCGAAATACATTTCCTGCTTTTGATGGAATGTATAATCTCGCCGTACAACGTTTCTACTCTTTAGAAAGACGTCTTCTAAAGCAACCAGAGCTCTATAAACAATATTGTGATTTTCTCAAAGAGTATTTAGAGCTTGATCATATGGAGTTGGTTCCTGATCCATCTACTGCTTCTGATTGTTACTACATACCGCATCATTGTGTTTTGAAACCTGATAGTAGCACAACCAAACTTCGTGTAGTGTTTAATGCATCCGCTCAGATACCTCATCGGTTATCTTTGAATGATTGTTTATTTATCGGTCCCAAATTGCAGCAAGACATTATCGCTATTTTGTTGAATTTTCGATTTCATCCTGTAGTGTTCACTGCAGACATCAAAATGATGTATAGACAGATTTTGATTGCCCCAGAACATCAAAATTATCAGCGAATCATTTGGCGTTTTTCTCAGCAAGATCCAGTTGCAGCCTATAGGCTAAAGACTGTCACTTATGTAGTTTCATCCGCATCCTTTTTGGCTATCCGCACTTTAAATCAGTTGGCTGATGACGAAGAACGCTCTTTGCCATCAGCAGCCGCTATTGTTCGATCGTCCACATACGTAGATGATATCATTGCTGGAAGTTCATCATTTGAAAAGGCTCAAACATTGCAGTTAGAAATTATTGAACTCTTAAGACGAGGAGGATTTGAGCTTCGCAAATGGTCCAGTAATGATTCACGATTGTTGCTACACCTCCCTGAGGAATCCATACTCTTTTGAATCTGATAATCCCTTAAAAGTTTTAGGTTTGCATTGGAATCCATCCTCTGACTCTTTTTTCTTTACTAGTCTACCACATGTTGATAACTCTTGTACTAAACGCATACTTCTGTCCACTTTGGCCAGAATCTTTGATCCATTAGGAATTATCTCACCTGTAACGTTTCTGGTTAAACACTTGATTCAAAGATTATGGAGTTCGAAATTGTCTTGGGATGAAACCCCGCCTGCTAACATTGTTTCGTTATGGTCAAAATTCATAGGTGATCTTCCCTCCTTACAGAATTTAGTTTTGCCTCGCCTGCTTGCTATAGAAAACTTTTCTAGTTGTGAACCTCACGCATTGGGTAAAGCTTCGGAGAAAGGTTATGCCGCTGTTGTTTATTTTGTGTTCGAAACCGCATCTGGATTTCGTCAAAGTTTTTTTGTGTTGTCTAAATCGAAAGTTGCCCCTTTGAAAACTTTGTCACTTCCCAGATTGGAACTGTGTGCTTCAGTTCTTACCGCTAAGTTGGCTCATTATGTTTATGAGCAGGTAGTCCTTACATGGCTTAGTTCTTCCCCGCACCGTTGGAAGACATTTGTCAGTAATCGAGTTGCTTACATTCAGGAAAAATTTCCTTCTTCGCATTGGTTTTACATTCAATCTTGTGATAACCCCGCTGATTTGGGTTCCCGCGGCACTTTGCCATCAGAGTTATTAGGCAATACACTTTGGTGGAAAGGCCCACAATTGTTGATTACAGCTTGTTTGCCACATGCTTGCTCGGACTCAAGCATGTCACCGCTAGTAATGACTGAAGCCCGTATAGTGGCTCTTCAAGTCACCGCTTCACCAAATTTATTTGGTACTTTGTTAGAAGAACATTCTTCTATTAATCGCATTACCCGCATTATAGCTCATATTTGTCGCTTTGTTGATAACGCCCGCAATCCAGACCGTAGGGGCTCTGGATCATTTTTGGCTGCTGAGTTATATCAGGCTCAGCTTCGCATTGTTCGATATGTTCAAGATCAATATTTTTCTAAAGAGATTTCCCTTCTTCGAGAACGAAAACTTTTGCCCAAATCGCTTCGTAAACTTTCGCCGTTTCTTAATGAACAGGGAATTCTTAGAATTGGTAGTAGATTGGCTAATGCTCCATTGCCGTTTGATACTAAATTTCCCGCACTGCTACCAAGTAAAAGTCGTTTGTCATGTCACCAATCTTCACGCATGAATCCAAACCGTTCAATTTCTTTTGCAGCAACGATTTTGGATTCTATCCGCAAAGAAAGTAATTCGTAGTGTCATTTCTAAATGTGTTTCTTGTTGGAAGCTTAATCCTTCTGCTTACCAACCCTTCCCAACCCTTCATGGGAAATTTGCCCATTTCCCGCGTTTCACAATTAAAACCCTTTTCTCATGTTGGAGTCGATTTTGCTCGTCCGTTCACTACAACCATGGCTAAAACTAGAGGGTCGAAAACTTTGAAGGCTTATCTGTGCCTGTTTAATGCTTTGCAACGAAAGCTGTTCACTAGGACCCGTATCAGATTTGTCTGCTGATGCGTTCTTGGCAGCTTTGCGACGATTCATTGCACGTCGTGGTCGATGTAGCCATATCTATAGTGATTGTGGAACTAATTTTGTGTGTGCTCACAAGCAGATCTTGAAAGCTTTTAGAGCTACTGCTGCACGAGATACCATTTCTTGGCATTTCAATCCCCCTTCGGCTCCTCACTTTGGAGGACTATGGGAGAGCGGAATTAAATCCGTTAAAGCTCACTTAAGACGTGTCGTTGGAGATCAAATCGTAACCTACGAAGAACTTTCTAGTATATTTGCGCAGGTCGAAGCAGTTTTAAACTCGCGACCTATAACCCCTTGTAGCAACGATCCATCGAATCTTACCGCCTTGAGTCCTGGAATGTTTCTTACAATGGAACCTTTAACAGCACCTCCTGAATCTGATTTCTTATCTGTCCCATCTAATCGTCTCAACAGATGGCAGTTACTGAGTCGTTTGCATCAGGCATTCTGGAAACGTTGGTCGCAAGAATATTTACATACTCTTCATCAACGGGGCAAATGGACTGATCCTTCGGAGGTTGTTAAGCCAGGTACTCTTGTTATTTTAAAGCAAGAAACTTTCCCTCCTTTGAATTGGCCATTAGGGCGCATTATTGACGTACATCCTGGAGGTGATGGTGTTGTACGCGTTGCTACAGTTAGAACTGTAAGTGGTACTTTGAAGCGACCCCTTGTAAAGCTCTGTCCACTGCCAGTGAACCCTTAGTTTTGAAATTCGTAATTCAAGGCTGGCGGAATGGTGCGTTCCCGCAATTTGTTTAGTGTATAGTTCAAATTTGATTGAATTAGTTCTTTGATTTTTAAACTTCTGCACCTTTTCCAAAACCTTCCGTCGCGCTAATGCTAATTTTAAGTGTTTTTTTGCGTGTAAAATATAGACAGTATTCGTGAGTCGTGTTTTGTATTGCGAACTATTCCGTCTGAAGAAACGGCCGCTTTTTGTTGTTATAGTGTTACGATTCCGCGAGTTATTAGTCCCGGTCCTAACAACCGCTAAACCGCTTTCAATTTGTTTCTTTTGTGTTTACAAAAGCGCATCATTTGTTGTTAAACTCGCATTTTTTGTATGCTCAATCAATGAACATTACGTCGTTATTTTTTGTGTAACGTGTTGTCCGGACCAAGCTCTAAAAACTGTTCCTGCCGCTAGGGGGCTAGCCTCTGAAGAAAGAAGAACCAAGAAAACACCACCTGCAGGGCTTCGACTTAAAAGGTTAGTGATTAACTTTATTTGGTGAATTAATTTACGCGACGGCACGTGTTTATTGATTGTTCCGCTAAAGATCCTTCGTCAACTATATACTTGCATTGAACCAGCATTGAACTAAAACCGCAACATCTAATTCATACATTTTTTTGGATATTATATGTAATGTGTCATCGAAGACATTCCAATAATAATAAACTAAATACCCTTAATACGTTTCGACGATTCAAAACGATGCATTTTGTACGCTACGCTTTCATGACGAATTCGTGTTGCGTTTTTTTGTTGTAAATACTGTTACGAGAATTCATCCGACAGCTGGTGTAATCGGCCATCAACCAATTCATGGAAGGGCCATTATTCCGAGAGTTCTGGGAATCCGAAATGTTTTCTCTCTCAACAGGCCGACCGCTACCGTTACTGGGAATTCCCTTAAAGCTTCCCGAACATGAAAGAGTTTCCCGATGGTTCGTTGACTTACCAGACAGTTCGGAGAGAAATATTGTATAGTTAAGATAAAATGTAAATAGTTCGTTGTGAATATAAATTGTGTTAAAGTAGTGGAAATAAATTAGGGTGAGTTGAACTGTGTTTTTAAATAAATCCAAGAACTGAACTGAACCCGAGTGTGAAAATAAAAACATTACAATACAATTGGCATTTAATGACACCGTATTGCAATTTTATCCATTCACCCTTACATAATACACAAAGTTATTAAGTTCGGTGCAATCGATGTATATTTTTTATTTAATTCTTCTAATCAAAATACATTTTTTATCTATTTTTGTTTCTTATAATTCATTGTAATATATTTTTTCCCCTGAACCTCGGTTTATTGCGTAACACATTGCACAAAAAACACTCCATAATTAAGCTGATGTAGATACAAAAATGTGTAGATGACTGCCACAGAGTTTTCATGAAATTCCCGTAATGGCTTCTCTTCTGTCAATTTAGCGTCCTTAGTTCTCGTTGACAAATATATATTTATACAGTATCTATCTATAGGTACTATTATAAAATTTAAATTTGTTTGTTTGTTCGGGCATCACGTAAGAACTACTGAACTGATTTTGCTGAATCTTATTTTGTTGCGAAGCCCATAGTTTGACTTAAAATCTGGTAGACATTTTATCTCTCTAAATTGACGGAAATGGTAGATATAGCGAAAAAAACTTCTACCATGTTGGGTAATTCAATTACCCAATTGGTTCCACCGCACGCACAAAATATTAGATACTGGCATCAGCTTAGCTTTTATTCAAAATTCGGAATGTGCAAATGTAACTAACATGTTTCGATTTAACAAAAATCAACTGATATAATAAGCGTAATTTTACAGGGTGTTCTGTATATAGGAAACTTTGAGCGGAATAGATTTACATGGATTTAAAAAATCTAAAAAAAATATTTGGTGTCCTATAAGCAGCTGGATACAATGTCGAGTAAATAAGGGTGAGTGGAATTAGTTATACGGGGTGGTCCAAATAACTTATATTGAGTGGGCCATAGACAGTCCCATATACCAAGTGGTTGAAAAAGGGTAGAATATTTATAAAGTGATTAAAAAATCTTAAAAAATGTGTTAGGTAAGCAGTTAGGATCTTTGAATTATGTTAATAAGATACTATAGTTATGAATTGGGTTGAAGAAATGTTAGAAGCAGTTGTTTATACAGGGTGTTTGAAATATAAGATTGAGTGGAATTACAGTTTATGTTGTGGTTAAAAACTTGTTTTATATCCACAAGTAGTTGCATATATAGGACGGTTGAAATATGTATAATTACAGCTATACAGGTGTGTTTAAAAAATATTATAAAGTAATATTTTGATCTACAAGCTGTTCCATTTACCGGATGGTTGAAATATAGGGTCGGGTAGGCTTTTAAGGACACAGGGTGGTACAAAAATCTTATAATTCGTAGCAAATAAGTAGTTGCATATAAAAAGTTATTGAAATATTGGGTGGTGTACAGTTATAATTATACAGGGTGGGTAAAAAATGCTAGACTAATTTTGTTATATAGCAGTTGCAGATATGGAGTACCTGAAATATGATGCGCAGTAAAGTTATAGTGTCATTCAAACAAGGTTAGAAAAAGTTGTAAATGAAGGGTGGTTTAAATGAAGTGTGGAAAGAAATTATACTTTAATATGTCTTGAAAAAATATGATGAAAATTTGTGAAATAACGTAGTTCATAATAAGTTGCAAAGATAGTTGAAATATAGGGTGATGAAGTGTTATGATAATTATTTTAAAAATGTTATATTGGTTGACCAATAAGCAGTAGCGTATACAGGGTAGTTGTAATAGATACAAGGTGATTCAAAAAAATGTTGAACAAAATTGTTATATTCGGTGCCCAATAAGCCGTTTCGGTTTTGGTGAAAAATATTTATGGCATTGATGGATATATAGTTATACAGGGTGGTACAAAAAATGTTATACTAGGTGGCCGATAAGTATTTGCAAATACAAGGTAGTTGAAATAGCGGCTGGAGTAGATTTATAGTCAAACAGGTTGGATAATTTTTTTATATGATACAACATGAGCTGTGGCATATAAGCAATATCTGAAACATGGATCGAAGTAAAATTATAGTTCATACAGTATGATTAAAATAAAGTTAGAAAAAGCTGCATATAAGGTGTGGTTGAAATAAAAGGTGGAGACAAATAATACTTTCAAGGGTGGTTCAAAAATGGTTATATAGCTTAGTCCATAAGCAGTTGCATATATAAGATAGTGAGTGAACGAGAGTTATAGTTAAGTAGAACTTTTATATTTGGTGGCGCCTAAGCAGATGCACATACACGCTGATTGAAATATTTTGTGGAGTAAAATTATGGTTATACAGGGTGTGTGTGTGTGTGTTTTTTTTTTCGGGAGGTAACTGACATGCCTTATGCACCATAAGACAAAAATAAGCTCTCCGAAGAGATTCGGTTGGCCCGTGTGTGGGTCTCGCACCCACTAAAACCCTCTTCCCCTCCTTCACTCTGACCATTCGCTCCCCCATGGCACCGCCGCAAGGCATTACTTCACGGGGGGGGGGGATCCAGCAGTTACTGCTCGTTCTTTCTTCTACGCTCATCCACGCGGAGTGACTTCATCACTTTTGCCGAGACCTCGCAAACTGTCTCCCAGCAACGCTCGTTTTTCAGCATATTTTGTGAAAAGCTCTCTGGAGTCTGAGGGCCACTCAGTTCTTCTTCTAGTTTTCGTCGCTCTTCATTGAACCGTGGGCGTGCCAAGATGACGTGTTCGGCATTTTCCGGAACCCCACACCCAGCAGGGCAAGAGTCATTGTCTTCATGTTTGAAGCGGTAAAAATATGACCTAAAGCAACCATGTCCTGTCAACATCTGCATTATATATTAGTTTATCTCCCCATGTTTTCGGTTTAACCAGTCTTCTACACTGGGTATCAACCGGTATGTCCATCGCCCTTTAGTGGATGTGTCCCACTGCTGCTGCCAAGTTCGCAAGCTTTCTCGTCTAGCCAGTTTTCGAAGCTCTTTCCGTTCTTCAGCCGATGTTCTTCTATTGTTAAAGAGGTTCTTTCTCTCTTTTGCCAGTATGTTTAAGGGCAGCATCCCGGCGATAATGCGCACGCGGCGTCGTCTGATACTGTACGAAAAGCGTACGTGACTCTTAACGCGATTCGTCGATATATCGATCCCGCCAGTCTCAACCACATCTTTATTTTGAGTGCTTCATCCCATATTGGTATCAAGTATGTAAGAGCTGAAGTGACTGTTGTCGCCAGCAGCTTCCTGCTTACTTGAGATGGGCCACCTATATTTGGCATAAGTCTGACCAATGCAGCTGCTGTTTTCTTCGCTTTTGACGTGGTGTACTCGACTTGCTGTTTGAAATTTAGCCTCGTGTCTAGCATCACCCCTAAGTATTTTATACACGGGTGAGAGATGATAGAATGTTCTCCCACTCTGAGATTGATTGTCTCCAGTTTTTTGCGGGTCGTAACTAACAGTACTTCCGTTTTATGGTCAGCCAGTTTGAGTCCAGCTGACCCCATCCACGCTGTTATATGATCATATGCCACATAAAATTTATGTTGTAGATCTTCGTGGTGTTTGGCCGTAATGGATACCACGATATCATCCGCAAACGCAGTAAGTTGGACATCCGGTGGGAGTTTTAGCTTCAACAGTTCGTCATACATTGTGTTCCACAAAAGTGGTCCAATTACAGAGACTTGGGGTACTCCACCCGTAATCGTATACTCCCTGGAGCCACTGTCCGTGTCGTATGTGAGGCACCTATCATAAGTAACTCTTGATCAGTCTATTGAGATACTTTTTAATATGGAATTTTCCCAAGGCTCCGCAGATGTTATCCCACTTTGCCAAATTGAAAGCGTTTTTAATGTCGAGTGCGACAAGTAGGCAATACTTCTTGGTTCCGTCTTTCCATCTTTTACCTTGCGTTGCTTCTCTGGCAATCTTAACAAGTTCAATTGCATCTATCGTTGATCTAGCTTTTCTGAACCCATATTGATTATCTGCTCGAGAGCTCCCTACTACGGTTTCAACCCTCGCATGGATTATCCTCTCCAATATTTTTCCAGCCGTGTCTAACATACACAGGGGGCGATAGGAAGAGGGATCATTTAGTAGCTTGTTGGCTTTTGGTAGTAAAACTAGCCGCTGTCTTTTCCAGCGCGTTGGAAAAATTCCTTCCTGCTTGCAGGAGTTATACATGTCGCAGAATATCTCAGGGGCTACAGAAATCGTTGTTTTTAAAGCCTCATTTGGGATACTGTCTACTCCTGGTGATTTCTTATTATTTACTTTATTGCATGCTTTGAGCAGTTCTTCTTGCGTGATAGGTGGGATGACTTCGTGAAGCGAGGTTTCTAGCGTATACTCGCAGCATTCCTGTTGTGGAAACAATGTATTAACTATTTGTAGCAAGTCCTCTGCTATTGTAGGTTGTTGATTCACTCGATTTCTGAGTTTAGACATTACCACCTTGTATGGTCTACCCCAAATGTCAGTACCCACCTCCCGGATTAAGGCTTTCCAAGCTTCGCGCTTGCTGTGTTTAATGGCTTTTGTTAGTCTGCTGCGATACTATACTGAGCCTCTAGCATTGCATGGGCCGACTTTCCTCTAGCACGTTGCGCCAATCTTCTGGCTTGGTTACTTTTGCTTCTGAGTTCAGCAATTGCCTCGGTCCACCAGTATACTGGTATGTGGGATTTCCTAAGAGATCTTCTTGGCATGGTGATATCACATGCATCCGTGACTCTTTTCATTACTATATTCACCTTCTCCTCAGCTGGGTTGGCGTTAAGTGCATCTTTATTCATCGCAAGGCAAAATACCTCCCTGTCGAATGCATTCGCCTTCCATTCCCTAGTTGTTATTTTTGCATTTCTCTTGGGTGGTGTTTGGTTCTTTATACTCCAGGCAATGGCATAATGATCACTGTAAGTGTAGATGTCAGTCACTCGCCATTCTGGGTCATTTTTTATGAGCTTCCTACTGACGAACGTTAGGTCTATAGTTGAGCTGGCTGTTTCCCTGACATAAGTTGGTAACGTTCCGTTATTCAACAGGTCTAAGTTTAGCACCTCTAGGGCTTCTAAGAGAACTTGCCCTTTCCTATTTGTCCTTTTACTACCCCAATTAGTAGTTCAAGCGTTAAAGTCTCCTGCGACTACTAGTGGTTTTCTATCTAAAGCGCCATTGACCAATTGGTCCAAGATCTCTTTACGTTGTTTCATCACTGCCTGGATTGGATAGTTAGTGCAAGACCAAATGGCTGCTTTACCCCATGCATCTGACTCCCATCTTTGGTTGACTATGTTCCAGAAAGGCTCAGCGATGATCGCTATGTCCGTGTTTGGCTCGCGAATGGTTTGTTCCAGCAGGTCTTGGGCAACCTCACAATGGTTCAGGTTAAGCTGTAGTATTCTCATATTTGCGTTTTTTAAGGTACTCTTGGTGTGACGGGCATTTAAAACTATTTGTGAAGTGTCCGTCGTTCTTTTTTCCTTTACATAAAATGTTTCTCGCAGTTTTTTGCCATATGGCCAATACCGCAGCAGCGTAAGCATTTTTTGGACCTGTCAGGTCCTGTGCAATTCTTTGCAATGTGCCCTAGTGCCCAGCACTGAAAGCATCGTTTCACGTCTTCCTTTTTTCTTATTCGACAATTGACCCATCCTATTCGAATGTTGCCTATTGCAAGAACTTTTTCTACCATTTAGTCTGGTATAACAACTACGGCGAGCCCATAAAACCGACATGTTTCGCGTGTACGACTAGAAAAATCTTCCATTTAACTTGTAGGACAAAATTGGCATTCGATTGTAATAATAATTACCAAGCAATAGTAAAAAAATTAGGCTGTTATTAGTAAATATTTTGCTCGCGTTAAACTGACATGTTTAGAGCGGGAGACGCAGCGGCGTTTTTTATAAAATTATTAAAATATTTAACAAAAAAACTAACTGATATTAATAACAAAAATTCTCACCATTTTGACATGTTCAATAACTGGTAGCTCTCTTAGCTACCTGTTTCAAAAATTTTCCAAAAGGCAAAAGCTAGGCGTCTCGGCAAAATTAACCCACTCAAAAATGTATAGACTGTTATTAATAATTAAAAAAAATTAACGTGGGCTTCTTGTCTAAGAGAAAATAACAAGGAATAATTCAGAAACGTTTCCAAAGCAACTAATTAGGCAAGATATATATATACAGGGTGGGCCAATAGTGTATGGACGGGAGATTGTGGCGATATACGGATACGTATTTTAAAAAACTGCCGCCAGGGAAGGATGAGGGATAGTGAGAGATACAAACGCTCCATACTCCCAGAATGACAATGCCGAAGTCTTTTTATTATGCCAGATATCATCAATTCAATTTTGAAAAGTTTGCCCATGGATAACTTAATTTTTTAATATGGAACACCAATTGTTATCTGATAACTCATTTAATTTTCTAACAGTTTTTTCAGAAATTAAGAAATCAAAATGATTTTCATGGAATTTCATATTATTCATAAATTACTTTTGATCTTAGAAGGTGGTGGAAATTAATTTCCATGTCATCAAATGTGAAATTTCATTACCTTTCCAACGTTATAATATATCTAAATCTATTTATAATACTTTCTTTTTAATCCTCAGTCCAATATTACTATGGAAGCAGTGCCGTATCAATGATACGGAGCCCCCCGGCTACAGGGGCACCCGAGCTACAGAGCCTCCTAACGTGTGTAAGCAAAAATGAGTAAAATGTTATTTACAATGTCACCTAATCTTATACTTTCCGGGAAAAAATATAAAAACTGCCATACGGACTATAGAGTTTTCCCTTCAAAAATGGCACAAGTCAAAAAAAGCAATCTCTTTTTTCCAGGTTAAGCGTGCTCCCATAAGTTTGCAATATCCTACATCGGTTATTGCAGAATTCCCCCGTATAAGTGAATGAATGAAATCGATGTATAATGACAAACCATGGAAGCAAAATATTTATGCGTTTTATTTCATTCCGGTTCAAAATTCTAACGTTATTAAATTGTAATACAATACAATCTTGTTCTTCTAATTATAATCAGTAGAGCTATGAAAAGAAAAAGTAAACAGAAAAGGGAGGAGGTTATAAAAAATTCCCAAATTTTAAAATTTCTTCATTTTTTCAGCAATCAGTTTCTGTGAGTAATTTAGGTTGCAATTGTAAGTACTACCTATTTATCAGTACCAGTAATGAAGGGTGAATTTGTTTTCTGAAAAAACAATGGCAACCTTCAATACATGAAAATACATTATCACATATTGTACCGAGCAATAATAAGAATTTTGTTTTGATATTCTTCATTAGTAGTTGATTATTACTCTCAAAGCCATTTTTCTCATAATGCTGGGAGTATATTTAATTTTAATTGTAAGGCTAGCTTGATTTCTACGAGGAAGTGATAACTTATAATCAATAAATATTTGTTTTAATTTAATGGAAGCATTTTTTGTGAGAAATCTTTAACCTTCATTCCCCCCCCCCATAAATTCTGATACAGGACCCCTCCAAGGCATGCTACACAACTGCTCAGAAATAAAGTTGACCATGGAAAATAAACGGTAAATTTCTGTCACCTAAATTTCACATTGGCAATAATAATTGTTCTCCGATAGTTTTAGTTTACATTGTTAAATTACGTTACTGAAAATGGAGAATTTTACTTAAAATTAAATGATCGATATGGTTTTCATTCTTGGAGAAAGCTTTAAAAATCCGTTATTACAAAGCAAGAGATCCAGATCGAAAACGTCATCCAAGGGAAGAGTCTTTTAAAAATCTTTTGCGTGATTCAGTGCTACAGGAAGTGTTTACTACTCTCAAAAAACAAGCAAGGGCAAAATCAGGGATAACCGAAGATAACGAATTCATTATTCTCAGTGTTGCTCTTGAGGTCTTCAACATCATCATGATCAGAAAGTTTTTTGGTAAGTTATATACTGCTTTAATTTTGGACTTGGAGCTAGTATTTTTATTTTATTTTATCTGGCATATTTTTTATGTGAAAAGAAAGGATCGATTATGTGGAAGGAAAATTTTAAGAAAAACTATTATTTTATTAAAAACGAGTTTACTGATTCAAATTCTATGAATTTAACGTTAACTAAACAGTGGTATCGTTTTCAGTAATTAATTATGAAAACAAAACATAAATTATATTTGTGGTTTAATTACATACAGATTAAAACAGATCCTTGATATAAATAAAGCAAAAAAATATTTATTTTAATATTTATAAGTAATTCAATAAACCTGCTTTCCCGTAAAAATTTAATCAATTACATAAAGTTTTGTTTTGCAGGGAGTTTGAAACGAAAAAAAAAACTGATGGATTAAGTAGCGACAGCGATGAACAGGACAAAGTAACGACAATATCGCATGTGTCTTCATCGGTCACCACAACCACAACAGGTTATATTCAGCCGCAGGAACTACCTAGACCAAGTTCCTCTAGATATCTGGCGCCGAATCCTGATTCATTGATGGATGACTCAGATGACTGCAATGAAAATGATATCGGGCGATATGTTGGACGGGCACACATGTTATCAACCGAAAAGAAGAAGGAATTGATTGAAAACTGTTGGTCCCCTTCTGCAACCTATAACTTTGCGGAAGATGCAAAACATTTAAAGAGAAAATTTAATTATTCTGGTAGCTCTCTTAGCTACCTGTTTCAAAAATTTTTGAAGAGGAAAAAGTTGGGCCTCTCGGCGAAATTAACCCACTCAAAAATTTATAGCCTGTTATTAATAATAAAAAAATTAATTATTCTTGGTTAGAAACATGCTCTCCGTGGTTGGTATATTCCAGGCGCCAAAAAGAAGCATTTTATAAATATTGTACGTTGTTCCCACCAAATCCAAATTCATTTAGAGGCATATTGGGATCATTTACTATAAGGCCCTTTTGTAAGTTCAAAGATATTCACGAGCAGTGTAAAACGCACATTGAAACCCACTTTTATAAGGAGGCATTGAAAGCTGCTAAATCTTTTCTCGAAAGTGTGCCTGTCGATTTGCAACTTAACAAATATTCCCAGGGAATTATTGAAGAAAATCGCAAAATTATAAAATCTATTATTTCCTGCATTACGTTTTGCGGGTCACACGACTGAGAGGTAAACATTATGGTGAAGGTATTCTCGAGGATTTATACAGGCTGCGAATTGACGCGGGAGATTTGATTTTAAAGAAACACATTAAGCAAGGGAAAAAGAATGCAAGCTACCGTTCAGTGGATATTCAAAATTAAATTATTGGTATTTGTGGAAGCGTTATTAAGGCTGATATTATGAAAAAAAGTGAAAGAAGCAGCAGCATATAGTGTGCTAGCAGACAAAACAGCTGATATTTCTGGCACTGAACAACTATCGATTGGGATACGATATTTTGATGAAGAAACACAGGAAGTCCAAGAAAGGTTTGTCGTATTCATTGAGCTAAAAGATTTGGATGCGAAAGCGATTGCACATGGCTTAGATGAATTTTTGGCAAAAGAAGATCTGAATATAAAGAAATGTGTTGGTTTTGGTTTTGATGGTTGTTCAACGATGTCAGGAAAAGACGGAAGGGTACAAGCGATCTTACGCAAAAAGTACACCAAAGCCCTCTATTTTCATTGCTCGCCCCACAAACTGAATCTAGTTATCAATCATCTAAATTCACTTCCTGAAATTAGAAATGCCATGGGAACCACCACAGATACTATAAACTTTTTTCGCGAATTTCTTTCTCGGGATTATGTTGGTAGCCAAATACTCGGCTTTGATGGAACTCGTTGTCAACGTACTCCAATCTGTAGCTTTGGACGTGGTCAAAGCCTCGGAACTCATTAAAAGGAATTTACTGTTAATTAAAAACCACCGTGAAAATGAAAAGTGA
The DNA here is from genome assembly GCA_034190945.1 of Octodonta nipae. NCBI lineage: Eukaryota > Metazoa > Arthropoda > Insecta > Coleoptera > Chrysomelidae > Octodonta > Octodonta nipae. The sequence continues at coordinate 89,672,628 of CM067217.1, read as the reverse complement.
CAGACAAAATTATAAAGGAAGCTATTGCTGTTGCGGAGAAAGTCGGATTGGAGGAGGACATTACATCAATGCCGCGTATTACGGGGAAACAACGTCATAGAAGCAATCATCCAGCAGAAAGCCCTTCAGAATACTGGAAGAGGTCTTTAGTAATACCATACTTGGATTCAATTATCACCTCCCTTGAAGTACGTTTGGCTGAAGAAAACACGCCATCATTAGCATTATCTAAGTTACACCCGTCGCAGATGCAAAAGATGACAACTGAAAATCTGAAACAAACTTGTGAATCTATTGCCCAGTTTTATGATTTACCGAACATAAAGACTGAAATCGAACTTTGGCAGCAATTGTGGCACGATAGGCTTAACCTAACAAATCTAACAGTTGTTGATGTCCTAAAAGAAACAAATTCCTTCTTTCCCGAAACGGAAAAAGCATTGAAAATTTTGATCGCTTTACCACGCACGACCTGTAGAGTAGAGCAATCCTTTAGCAGCCTCAGAAGACTAAAAACATGGCTAAGAAGCACCTTGGCAGAAGATCGCCTTAATGGTCTGGTCATGATGAGTGTACACAAAGCAATATTAAATAAAAACCTAAATAATTTTAATGATAAAGTGGTTGAAAGTTTTGCAAAAAATCCTCGCAGGTTATGTTTTAATTAAATATTATTTTTGTTAAAAAAAATAATTACTACTGTGTTTAAAAGTTTGATTTAGTTATTTTGCTGTCGAGGGCTTGTGAAGTATTATATATTGATATTAGAACCGTTCTTATTACAATCGTCATCAAGGCAAAGACTTTCAAAGTGTAACGCTTTATGCTCTGGGCGTTTATATTTTTTATCCTAAATAATATTGCCCCATTGCCCCCCCCCTCTCAGTAATAAGCTGGCGAAGCCCTTGCTCACTGTCTTAATGGAAAATCCCCATGTGACTCCCCTCTTTTAAGAGAATAATATCAAAGTATAAATTCCATTATGTTCAATTATACCACGAGCTTCAAGAGTTTTAAAACACAATTATTTTTTTAAGTGGGTAGAGCAACAATTGAATGGGAATTTTGATTTTTTGAATGAAATCTTATTTACCGACATCACAACGAGTTCGTGAACAAACACAATTTTCATTATTAATTGGACTAAACACCTTTTCTACGTACATAGTCACGAGAGGTGGACGATTAAAGTTTGGACAGAAATATTCTACAACAGTGTTGTTGCTCCATTTTTCTTTGGCGCTATTTTGAATTCCAACGTGTACACAAATTTCTTAGAGAACCATTTATGTGAATTCCTAGAAGTTCCGCTTGTCCAAGTAAGCAAAATTGTGTACCTCCTCACCGTGCCCATGTTGTGACTGCATGTCTTGGATTCCATCAAAACTCGATGGGAAGGGATGGGCCAATACGCTGGCCAGCGAGATCGCCCCTTGAGTTTTTTCTGTGGGGTTACGTTAAACAAAAAATATATACTCAACAACTAACGACAGCTGAAGATATGAAAATGAGAATAAGGAATATTTTCACAACTATCACCCAAAAATTCATACTTGCGTTCAACAAAGATATCACCATTTTGAACATTTACTTTGAAGTTACGATGTTATGTATTATTTATTTACTGAACCATTTTGTTACTAGCGAGGTTTTTGCTAATTCTTGTTCATGTATTTGACTATTTCATAAAGATTTATAGTGAACCTTATGTTTGTTTTCAATGACCAATTATTTTTTAGTCTCATGATGTCTATAGTTTTAAAAGTTTACTTCATGTTTGTGTAACCTTTTCATTTCATTATCACAAGTTCTACCACTACCTACTAGAGGAATTTGGCATTTAAGAAAAAACAGTGACAAAAAGACAACAAATGGGAAAATTCAACTTAAGGAATTGTATTGTCATCGGCCCTTGACACGTGTGGCAATTTTCAAGTTAATCTTCTTTAAGATGGTGAAGAATACGTTGAAAGTTTCCGTTACATACATACATGCACGTCCAGAGGCGGCGTAAGGCGTGGGCTACCGCCCACGGCCTCGCGGGGCTAAGGGCCTCGCGGGGTAAAGGGTCTCGCACCGCCCACGGCCTCACGGGGCTAAAGCCCTCCCGAGGCAAAGAGGCTCGCGGGGCAAAGGGCCTCGAATCTTAATTTCAAATGATTTTTGATTTTATAGTCCCTTCTTCTTGCACCATCAGAGGGCCTCGCGAAATGTATTTTGCCCACATTAAGTTTACTTCTTGCGCCGCCTCTGTGCACGTCAACCTAATAAAAGCGTATTAATAGTGGAAAAATAATGAACGTCGGATCATATGAAATGTCTGATATAAAAAGAAGAGGTCATAATAGCTCACACAAATGAAAAATGGTAAGGTATTGACGGACGATATCATTATAGAACTTTTAAAGCAGCGTTTCTTAACGTGGGATCCATGGACCCCTTAGGGGTCCGTAGCATAATGTGTGTCAGGGGTCCGCAGTAGGTCAGTCAGTCTAAACTTTAGACTCTAAACATATTTATTAGGAAATTGTCTAGTAAACTCGATGAGACTTTGTCGGGTAGCTTCAATAATAAAAAAAGTGAATAAGAAAAAAGCAATCGGTTCCAAAAGATGTCGCCTTCCACCCCGTATCGACGATGCTCTCATACCAGACGCAACGCGTCGTCACGGCGCCGGCGATATGAGCGAATTGGCCACTGCTTGCATAGATCGCCGCGTCCCGCCCCACCTTCCGCGCCGTTCCCGCTCACTCACTCACTCCCGCGATACAAGCAAACGAGTTTATTTAGCCACGCTGCGCGCCGCACGGCAAATCAAAAACACAACTTGCATTGTTTTAATTATTAGAGTTAATTTCTTCATACAATTAAAAGGTAAGTAACAAAAGAATTTTAATAAGTATTTTTTTAATACATAAACATAATTCAATCGTGTGACTGTAATATAGTAAAGTAATTGTATATTACATTGTTTCAGTGTTTAAGAAAATGTCAAAAAAACGAAAGTATAATGATTCTTATGTCAACTTCGGATTTACTTTCAAAACTGAACATGATGGAACTCAAAAACCGCAGTGCTTTTTATGCGGTAAAGTGCTTGCTAATGGGGGTATGAAACCAGCAAAGTTGTTAGAACATCTTAGAACTGTCCACCGTGGAAATATATCTGACAGTATTGACGATTTTCGTACTAAGAGAGCTCGGTTTGAAAAAGCCGGCACTTTACCTAGATTAGGATTCACTCCGATACAAAAACCATGTCTTAAGGCATCGTACAAGGTCGCTTACCGTATTGCTCAGCAAAAGAAGCCACACACTATCACGGAAACATTAGTGAAGCCTTGCGCACTGGATGTTGTGGAAATTGTGTGTGGTAAGGTTGAAAAAAAGAAGGTTGAAGCTGTTCCCTTATCAAATGATGTAAATCATTCTAGAATTGTTGAAATGTCGTCAAATGTTTTAAAGCAGGTTATTGATGAATTGAATGCTTCGCCGTTTCCGTTCAGTATGCAATTGGATGCACCGATGTATCACAATGCAGCCAACTCTTGGTGTTTGTCCGTTAAGTAAAACATGACACGCGTTTTTTCAAAGAAGAGTTTCTTTTTTGTAACTGACTTTTAGAAACTACGAAGGCTTCAGATGTATTTGAAATGATACAAAGATTTTTCATCAGTAGTTAAACAAAGAGAGTTCTGGGGCGGAAGTGGGCATAAAGGTAACCAATCATCGAGTTCTCGCCGGGAGCTGCTGCCGAGCTGTTGGTAGTTGTTGTTTGGATAAGAAGAAGACATTGGGAAGAAGAAGAAGACATTGGGGGTGGTCGTAGGGGTGCGCGAAAGACATTTGGGTGTGTCGCAGAGGTGCGCGCCATCTGTTGTTAATAAATGAAAGCCAGTGTATTGTGGGTTGCTTGCGTTGCAGAGGTGCTCGCCATCTGTTGTCAATAATTGAAAGCCATTGTATTGTGGGTTGCAGGGTGCACGCCATCTGTTGTTGGTTGTGGTGGTTAGAGAGAAAAAAAGCTAAATATTTGACCGGGTATCGAACGCGGCTTGCCTGATTACAAAGTCAGGTGTCCACCGAGCTGCGCTAATGCGGTTAATCGAGAAATGTTTATTTGAAAAGGTATAGTACATGCCCGTTGCGCGGGCGCGTGTTTTTGGGCGTTGTTCGGTTAGATATTTGGGGGCTGGATGGGGGATATAGTTGGCTGTAAAAAGACGCAAGTCCGTGGCGAGGAAACTTTCGTCGGACGTCGAGCTTTGAGACTTAGAATTTTTTTAAATGTTTCAAGCGTCTGAAAGATATGGTGTGCTGTTGTCTGTAAAAAAATTTAAAATCTTTTACAAACGCCTGCATGCGCGAGAACGTCCACTCCTTTGAGTCTATAGTTTTCGTAAGCGAGCGCCTACCTGCGCAAGAAAGGCAACTTTCGTCGGGCGCCGAGCGACTATTGTTTAAATAAGTTAGCATATAGTATATTATGAATATTCAGAACATCCTTAATACCTAAAACTATTTGTGATCTTGTCTTTGTACAAGTTATAGTAGTAAGGCCGCCATCATCCAACCGCATATTCAGATTCAAAGAAATGATAATTTATCTAGCGACTAGTTCAAGTATGCCTTTAATACCGTCAACGGAAATGGTGACCGCAACGAAAAGACACCGTGATATCATGTTTACGCTAAAGGATTTTTTCTTGTCAAAATAAACACCATCAAATATATCGTTAAAACAAAATACCCGAGATTAAACACAACCAAATATTTTACCAAAATACCTGAGAATACCATCGCAATAGCATTCTCCAATTAATTTACTGTGTGTATAATATAACATTGGAAAATAAATAGCTCCGGTTATAAATATATCTGTCTGACCAGGAAGAATTCAACGATGACAATAACAAATATAAGGAAACTAAACCGCAACTGTGAGATAAAAAAATGTGTTGTCAAATTTAGAACAGAAAATGCGATATAAAAATTCAATAATTTGTAAGAAATTATGGAAATATACTGGGAATGGACAGCCAGGTTGGTTTAAATAAAAAATACTATTCTGAAGGCTAGAAATGGTAGAAATAGCTGCAAAGGGCTGTTAGAAATGATTGAAAGGTTGAAGTAGGACCTTACAAAGGGTAGAAACGGTAGAATGGTTGTACAGAACTGTTGCAAATGTTTAAAAAAAGTACAAAAGCTAGAAACGTCCCGTAGAAACGACTGGGACAGTAGAAATCGCTGCTGAAAATGGTTTGAGTCACTACAAAAGCTAGAAACGGCCCGTAGAAACGAATGGGACAGTAGAAATGACTGCTGGAAATGGTTGACGCCTCTATAAAAGCTAGAAACGGCCGGCAAAAACAACTGGAACCATACAAACGACTGCACCCGTTAGAAATAATTGAGCGGTTGAAGTAAGGGCGTTGCAAAGGGTAGAAATGTTTGAAACCGTTACAAAGGCTAGGGCCGTAGAAACGACAGCAACCGTAGAAATGACTGGTGAGTTTAAACAAAGTCACTACAAATGCTAGAAACTGTTGCTTCAAATGGTTTGTAACAAATCCGTTGCAAAAAGTAGAGACCAGGAATGTTGGAAATGGGATAGTGGGAATAAATATATAACTTTTTCTAAGCCAGCGGTAGGAACAAACAAATCTTTTCTAAGACAGGTACTCAAAGTGTTTTTTCTAGGTGCACAAAACTTTAACCATCAAAGAGAAAACATCAGTCTACTACAAACAAATGTTTCTATCACATATAACTTTTTCTAAGACAGAGGTGAGTACAAACAAATCTTTTCTAGGTACTTAAAGCGTTTGCTTCTAGCAACAACAACGGTGCATAAAAAATTTTCTAAGACAGGTACTCAAAGTGTTTTTTCTAGGTGCACAAAATGTATGTTTCTCCCAACGAACTGTTGATATGAGAGTAAAATGAACAAAGTATTTGAAAAATTTCACAGGTGTTTTACCTATATGTCTCTAACAGGACCTTATAAATGCTAGAAAACTGATAGTAGAAACGTTATAACAGAAGCAAGAATGATTGAAATGTTTGGTACAGGAACGCTACAAATGTTAGAAATGGGACCCTTGCAAATACTAGAAATGACAGGTACAGGGACGTTACAAATGATAGAAAAGATATGAATGCTAAGAACAATCCCGGCGCAAATAACTGCGATAGACTGCTGTATTTACTTAGTATCCGCAATAAGGATGATGACGTAAGATGTATATGAAGCAACAAGATGTCCAACTGCCTATCGAACATTTCGACTTTGTTGAAGAATCGTTGTCATCAGCAAGTCGACACGGACAATTGTTACCAAATTCCATACGAGCAGCAGTCTGCGGACTTAGTAGTTGCGGAAACTTTCAAATTCGGAATGGTTGAAATCTAGTAGTTAGGTTCTGGCAGGTCGTAAATTTTACTTGAAACGCATTATTTCTAAACATAAATGTCATAGAAATTAACACTGATATAATATATCATAATATATTTTGTTTGAAAATGAATTCTTAAAATAATCTTGATTGTTGTACTATTTTTTATCGATTTAAGTGCTTCAACAGCGTCTTAATATTATAATACTATTAGTATTAGCTTTTATAACGAACCAAAGCAGATAAAAGGAACTTGTGTACGTTTTCAGAGATCTAAGGAAATATGGCAATGTTGCTCCATAACTTGAATCATATGACCAAAATGACGCATTTTCCGAGATCTAGGGAAATATGGAAATCTGGCAATCATGGCCCCCCTTAGCGGGCTTTCCGGTCATGACGTCATACGCTGCACTCTCATTGGCTGGTTTATTAGCAGACCACCTGCTAACCATCAGTTTGTTTATCTTATATGCTTATAAAGAACAGATATGTCTTGATTTCAAAGTTTCCAAATCAGGACTCTGTTTCATATTTGACGAGTGTCTTGATGCCACTAGAAATACTAGAAATGACGGGTGAGTTTAAACAAAGCCGCTACAAACGGTTAAAATGACTGGTACAGGAACGTTGCAAATGGCTGATGCCACTAGAAATGGTAGGTTAGTTGGAAACGGGAACATTACAGATTCTAGAAATGGTAGGAAGGTTGAAGCAGGGACGTTACAAATGTTGCACAAGGGTTCGATATTTGGATATGTAATGATGACAAAGAGTTTTTCTAACAAAAAACCGGTACATAAAACTTTTTTCTAAGACAGGTATTCAAAACTTTATCATCAATCGGTTATTAGTTATAAACTTTTTCTAAGAGAAAACAAGAAACATCAGCCGTTTGCTGCTACTCACTATAAATCTTTCTATCACATGTAACTTTTTCTAAGACAGGTACTCAAAACTTTAGCATCAAAACTAATTTCAGTACTTACACATAAACTTTTTTCTAAAAGAATACAACCAAGAAAATCAAGTCGTTTGCTGCGTTTTTCAAATGTTTCTACTAATGAATTGTTGATATGAGAGTAAAGTGTACAAAGTACTGTATAACATTTTATTCTTGAACCAGCTGAACCTAAATTAGGTCGATCCGTTAAACAAATATTTACCAAAGAACGCTGTCTTTAATGGGGAAGCTTAAAAATTATTACTTATATATCTCATATTATATTGATGAAATTACTTCATTGATATTCAAATTCTAAGTTTAAAAAAAGTTATGAATAAACAAGATTTAACAAGATGTCAGAGAGGCTCCTAATTTCCAGAAGTACGTTGTAGCAAACAACCTCAAAACGGAGATAACAAAACCATCGTCTCATCAAAAGTTTCTCTTAAAAAAATGCAACTCAACAAACAAGGTAATTTAACGCGCATATGAAACGTAGGAACAGTTTGCTTGATTTATGAATTACTAAAAATATTTCTTAAAGTTAAATATAAAAATATTCTTGACTGCTATTTTCCTTTGAATAATAAACATAAATAAAATATAGAAAAAAGACCGAAGCTCGTACTTACACCCCTGCTAGACCACTAGAAGGCTTTCATGCAGGATTATGGCTTGCTAGCTTTCGACATGTTGAAAGACAAAGCAACGAACCACCACACGCAACCGAAACTGAGAATTTGTCACTGGAGAACGCTACTAGACCCAGTCACAACCAAAGCAACTCCGGTAGCAGAAAAAAGACAAGTTCATTCATTCCACATGCTTTTAGCCCTGCTTTGATATACACAATGAAGATAAAACAGCCAAAGCATTCAAAAGTTTGTAAACGGAGCCACAACAAAATTCATAGCATCAAATTAATATGTTTTCAGATAATTATTTGCGTATTAAATAATCTATTGCGAGACCTAATGGTTGAGATTTTTTCATTATTTATCATAGCTGAATATTTAGTTCAAAAGGCAGCCATTCAACATTGCACACAGACAACAACACACCATCGAAAAAGAAAATTATTTAAAAGAAATGTGGTAAAATACTGAGTAGAAATTCTTGTTAAATTGAAATTAATCCTACAAATATTCTAAAGATATACGATGTTTGTGCTTTATTTGATATCTGCATCACTATCAATTATTGCGGTTTTTTAACCTTGAGTGTGAAGATGTTAGCGAAGGTTATAATTTGTCAAAACAGAAGGATCCATTAGAAATGAATTTATTCGTATCTTAGAGTATCAATCAATCATTTGAAATGCTGTAAGGGTGTTTGATGTAACAATATTGTTCTTCCAATAACACTTTGCTCTGAATTAAATTACTGTTGGTGGAAAGAGTTGTCAATCTAAACTGTGAAATAAAAGTCATATGGTTTAAATATTTTTTGTTTTGAATCATGTAGATACAGAATTGAACATGGAGGGTCTGTCACATCCAACAGGCCAGAAAATCTTGGCCAAGAATGGGTGGACTTCATTGTGCAACAAACAAAAGCCCTTAAACCATGTGTTGGCATGTCATCCTTCAATATCAATGTGAATAATCCGAATTTGTTTGTAAGATGTACGAGTGTTAGATAATAGAAAACATATTCCTATGCACGAGTGTATACATAATGAATAACATTTAAGAAAACGTAACCAACCTATTAAACTACACACATACAAATTTAAAACTAGCAACTCACAGGGTTATAATTGTGAACATACTAGAAGCAATATAAGACAAAAGAAAGCTGTAACCAGGCCTCGTGTTATCCAATTATAATTATCGGTCAGCATCGATCTCCATCACAACAAATAACGGAAACATAATCCATAAGTTTATAAGCATATTGTCTGAAATTGAAAAGTTTACTCCAGGCATATATATATTGAATCAAAAATGTGCTATTGAACAGCATTGTCATGAGTATCAATTTCTGTGACGTCATCACTGTCATTGTCTAGTTTATCAGCAGACCACCTGCCATTGGTATATATTTATATATATAACTCATATTTCTGCCTTTGGATTATAACATAGGAAGCATTTGCCACTTAAGATCAAAGCCATAATTTTCTGAGATCTAAGGAGATATGGTAATCTTTTTTTTTTCTGCGCCGTCATTAGTCGGTCATTTCCTCGATATAACAAGAAACATAACCTGTTCAAGGAATATGTTGTCTCACTAAAAAACATGAAAGAAGAGATCGGTTGTCACATTACGCTTAAGTATCTATCGAAATGATTCCTCTGTCATTGGTTTATTCAAACAGACCACGAGACCTCAACATGTCAATCATTAGGGATGGAATGCGTACTAGGACTCTAACACACCCTAACCTATAATAATAAACCTTATTCATATAAGGCATACAATATATGGAAAATGTCTCTTACTCTCTTTAATGAACTGTCTCAAAATGATTGAAGACAATGAGAAATACATAAGGCTAAATTATTCTGCACTGATTATAAAAGCTTTCGATTCAACTTAGTGAAAAGATTTCACGAACGCCACTCTTCAAAGCAATTCAAGTGAGATTGTTCTATTTCCATTTAAATAAAAAAAATAGGCAGATGAGTACTAGTTACCGAGAATATGTCTATATCATTATAGCAACAGTGTTTCATTTGTAAAATTTTGAATGCAGTAAGATCATTATTCACAATTTAGGTAGTTTGTTGATACCAAACACAAACGTAAATAATTTGCTGGGGTCTTGAAAAACCTTAAAATATTCTGAAATTGGGGTATTCATACATCAAATGAGTAAACTAATGAAGTCTTTCTATAACGCTTACGGTCACATATGAAACGAAACTAGCAGTGAAAAATAATTTTCTAGACATAAAAATTTTAAAGATTTATTGTCAAAGGACTTTGTCCATCTGCCATTTTTTCAATCAGTAACTGAAAGCAGCTTCTGTGTACAAACCAATCATATGTTTTTGTACGATTTACATAAAAACTTTGAAATTTTTGTTAACAAATGTCTAAGACTTATCTACCAACCATGTCTCTTCTCTAGCGACTATTATCGTAAGGTAAGATGTACATCACTTTGAGGGATCCCCAGGCACAAGTCGTAAGAAAATGTTTTTACTTGAGGTTAGGCGTATTACTAGGGCGAGTATTGTCTACACCGTCTCGAGTTTTCCATAGTATGTACCTTATCTAGAACCTTTTATGATAGTAAAACAATGTCACAAAGGTATAATTTTATTTTCAAATAATAACAATTTAATATGTAGCTAAAATCTTATTTAATAGAGTTTTAAGTTGATCATACAAAGATATGATGGGACAATCAATGCTGAAAATATCTAAAGTCAGTTTATCAGTTGGTGCGTTCCCGCAATTTGTTTAGTGTATTGTTTTCAATTTGATTGAATTACTTCATTGATTTTTAAACTTCTGCACCTTTTCTAAAACATTCCGTCGCGCTAATGCTAATTGTAAGTGTTTTTTGTGTGTAAAATATAGACAGTATTGACATTCGTGTTTCGGTTCCCTAGCTATTAGGACGCTTGGGAGTTTCGTGTATTGTGCTCCGAATTATTCGGACACATTTTTTGATTCCGTCTGAAGAGACGCCGCTTTTTGTTGTTATAGTGTTACGAGTCCGCGAGTTCTTAGCTCCGTTCGTAGCGACCGCTAAACCGCTTTCATTTTGTTTCTTTTGTGTTTACAAAAGCGCATCATTTGTTGTTAAACCCGCATTTTTTGTTTGCTCAATCAATGAACATTACGTCGCTATTTTTTGTGTAACATGTTGTCCAGACGAAGCTCTAAGAAACTGTTCCTGCTATTACGGGGCTAGCCTCTGAAGAAAGAAGACCCAAGAAAACACCAGACCTTCCATATAAAAGGTTAGTGATAACTTTTATTTGTTGGTTCGTTTATGTGACGGCACGTGTTTATTGATTGTTCCGCCAAAGGTCCTTCGTCAATTATATACTTGCATTGAACCAGCATTGAACTAAAACCGCAACATCTAATTCATACATTTTTTTTTGGATATTCTCTATGGAATGTGCCATCGAAGACATTCCATCAGTCTTATGTAACGAGTTGGTAAACAGCAAATTTGCTGTTAATGTAACCATATTCCTAAGACTCCAGAGAACATTCATCTACCTCCACAAATGTGTTTTCTGGTAGAAAAAAGTAAGTTTGTCCTGTGTACGTACTTATAGCATCAATAATTTCGTCTCCAGCAAGAGCTATTTTTAAATCAGAAGCATTGAGGCTTTTGATTAATTTAAAACTACGATCTTCTATATAAAATGGTCTTTTTCAATCAATAATTGCAATTATTTCTCCAGAAGGGCGTTGATAAATTGATGTTATTTCGAAATCACCTGGAGGTAAAAACTTTAAAAACTTTCTCAATGATATATCCGTTGTTGTGAAATTCTTTGTGTGAATATCGATTATCCAAAGTCTGTCTTTATAGATGATATATAAATTTGTATGTAACACAAGGAATTGAAGATATTTAGGCTTGATTTTACACAAATCTGTTATTTTATTAGTTTTACTATTATTTGATATGATTGGAGGAGTGCTTGCAGTCGTACTGGAAGGAACAGACTTGGGTGTACTTGAGGAGGAGGTAGTCATCTTAGTTGTGCTTGAGCCGGTAGTTGCAGTTCTCGCTGTTGATGGTTTCTTACGTCCATACAAATATCCATGTGCTAGACTCTCTCCTGTACCATCGAATGTAGACGAGCATATACCTCCATTCTGGCAGTTTCTACAATTCGTATGTTAAGACTGTCCATTAGATATGGAAATAACAATATCAGGTGTAATCCTAGATTGAATAAATTGTAAATCAGTAACATTTTGCCACACTTCAAAGGCCTTTCTAGCAGCATTATTTATTTGCGAATTAGCCAGTTTAAAATGCCATTTAAAAGTTCTTTTATTCCATTTATGAGGTGAAATACCAAAGTTTAGGGGAAAATCAGATACACCACAACGAGGTTGCCTCATTAACGTCAAAGTCTCATTGTTTGCTTGTCCATCTACATTTAAACTGTATAGGTCTTGAAATTTTACCAATGCTTGCTCTATGTTTGTTATAGCATTTCCTTCAGTTTCATCCATACTATTTGAGGAAATTTTCAACATTCACTTTATCGCACCAATGTGAACTATAATGAAAATCAAGTAATATTTTAGAAGCAATGCAATAGTTTGCTACAACAACATACAAGTTATACTGGCATTACTCTCCTAGTTGTAAAAACTCAAGCTGTCGAGCTATGGTCTGTAAAAAATAATCATGTTTCATACGTGTTTTAATTTCAAAGTGGAAAATATTACATACATAGCGATCAAAAGATGTGTTCTTGAGCAGGCGGCTTCAAAAATTCGAGCTATATTGTATGCCTTATATAAATAAGGTTTCTTATTATAGGTTAGGGTGTGTTAGAGTCCTAGTACGCATTCCATCCCTAATGATTGACATGTTGAGGTCTCGTGGTCTGTTTGAATAAACCAATGAGAGAGGAATCATTTTGATAGATACTTAAGCGTAATTTGACAACCAATCAAACAGAGACAGAGAGAGACAACATATTCCTTGAACAGGTTATGTTTCTTGTTATATAAAGGAAATGACCGACTAATGACGCCGCAGAAAAAAAAGATTACCATATTTCCTTAGATCTCGGAAAATTATGGCTTTGATCTTAATGTTTCGTATGTTATGATTCAAAAGCAGACATATTAGTTACATACACTAATGGTAGGTGGTCTGCTAATAAACCAACCAATGAGAGTGATGACATCACAGAAATTATACTCATGACAATGTTGTTCAATAGCACATTTTTGATTCAATATATATCTGTGCCTGGAGTAAACTTTTCCATTTCATACAATATGCTTATAAACTTATTATTATATAATTGGATAACAGGAGGCCTGGTTACAGTTTACTTTTGTCTTATATTGCTTCTAGTATGTTCACAATTATAACCCTGTGAGTTGCTAGTTTTAAATTTGTATGTGTGTAGTTTAATAGGTTGGTTACGTTTTCTTAAATGTTATTCATTATGTATACACTCGTGCATAGGAATATGTTTTCTATTATCTAACACTCGTACATCTTACAAACAAATTCGGATTATTCACATTGATATTGAAGGATGACATGCCAACACATGGTTTAAGGGCTTTTGTTTGTTGCACAATGAAGTCCACCCATTCTTGGCCAAGATTTTCTGGCCTGTTGGATGTGACAGACCCTCCATGTTCAATTCTGTATCTACATGATTCAAAACAAAAAATATTTAAACCATATGACTTTTATTTCACAGTTTAGATTGACAACTCTTTCCACCAACAGTAATTTAATTCAGAGCAAAGTGTTATTGGAAGAACAATATTGTTACATCAAACACCCTTACAGCATTTCAAATGATTGATTGATACTCTAAGATACGAATAAATTCATTTCTAATGGATCCTTCTGTTTTGACAAATTATAACCTTCGCTAACATCTTCACACTCAAGGTTAAAAAACCGCAATAATTGATAGTGATGCAGATATCAAATAAAGCACAAACATCGTATATCTTTAGAATATTTGTAGGATTAATTTCAATTTAACAAGAATTTCTACTCAGTATTTTACCACATTTCTTTTAAATAATTTTCTTTTTCGATGGTGTGTTGTTGTCTGTGTGCAATGTTGAATGGCTGCCTTTTGAACTAAATATTCAGCTATGATAAATAATGAAAAAATCTCAACCATTAGGTCTCGCAATAGATTATTTAATACGCAAATAATTATCTGAAAACATATTAATTTGATGCTATGAATTTTGTTGTGGCTCCGTTTACAAACTTTTGAATGCTTTGGCTGTTTTATCTTCATTGTGTATATCAAAGCAGGGCTAAAAGCATGTGGAATGAATGAACTTGTCTTTTTTCTGCTACCGGAGTTGCTTTGGTTGTGACTGGGTCTAGTAGCGTTCTCCAGTGACAAATTCTCAGTTTCGGTTGCGTGTGGTGGTTCGTTGCTTTGTCTTTCAACATGTCGAAAGCTAGCAAGCCATAATCCTGCATGAAAGCCTTCTAGTGGTCTAGCAGGGGTGTAAGTACGAGCTTCGGTCTTTTTTCTATATTTTATTTATGTTTATTATTCAAAGGAAAATAGCAGTCAAGAATATTTTTATATTTAACTTTAAGAAATATTTTTAGTAATTCATAAATCAAGCAAACTGTTCCTACGTTTCATATGCGCGTTAAATTACCTTGTTTGTTGAGTTGCATTTTTTTAAGAGAAACTTTTGATGAGACGATGGTTTTGTTATCTCCGTTTTGAGGTTGTTTGCTACAACGTACTTCTGGAAATTAGGAGCCTCTCTGACATCTTGTTAAATCTTGTTTATTCATAACTTTTTTTAAACTTAGAATTTGAATATCAATGAAGTAATTTCATCAATATAATATGAGATATATAAGTAATAATTTTTAAGCTTCCCCATTAAAGACAGCGTTCTTTGGTAAATATTTGTTTAACGGATCGACCTAATTTAGGTTCAGCTGGTTCAAGAATAAAATGTTATACAGTACTTTGTACACTTTACTCTCATATCAACAATTCATTAGTAGAAACATTTGAAAAACGCAGCAAACGACTTGATTTTCTTGGTTGTATTCTTTTAGAAAAAAGTTTATGTGTAAGTACTGAAATTAGTTTTGATGCTAAAGTTTTGAGTACCTGTCTTAGAAAAAGTTACATGTGATAGAAAGATTTATAGTGAGTAGCAGCAAACGGCTGATGTTTCTTGTTTTCTCTTAGAAAAAGTTTATAACTAATAACCGATTGATGATAAAGTTTTGAATACCTGTCTTAGAAAAAAGTTTTATGTACCGGTTTTTTGTTAGAAAAACTCTTTGTCATCATTACATATCCAAATATCGAACCCTTGTGCAACATTTCTAACGTCCCTGCTTCAACCTTCCTACCATTTCTAGAATCTGTAATGTTCCCGTTTCCAACTAACCTACCATTTCTAGTGGCATCAGCCATTTGCAACGTTCCTGTACCAGTCATTTTAACCGTTTGTAGCGGCTTTGTTTAAACTCACCCGTCATTTCTAGTATTTCTAGTGGCATCAAGACACTCGTCAAATATGAAACAGAGTCCTGATTTGGAAACTTTGAAATCAGGACATATCTGTTCTTTATAAGCATATAAGATAAACAAACTGATGGTTAGCAGGTGGTCTGCTAATAAACCAGCCAATGAGAGTGCAGCGTATGACGTCATGACCGGAAAGCCCGCTAAGGGGGGCCATGATAGCCAGATTTCCATATTTCCCTAGATCTCGGAAAATGCGTCATTTTAGTCATATGATTAAAGTTATGGAGCAACATTGCCATATTTCCTTAGATCTCTGAAAACGTACACAAGTTCCTTTTATCTGCTTTGGTTCGTTATAAAAGCTAATACTAATAGTATTATAATATTAAGACGCTGTTGAAGCACTTAAATCGATAAAAAATAGTACAACAATCAACATTATTTTAAGAATTCATTTTCAAACAAAATATATTATGATATATTATATCAGTGTTAATTTCTATGACATTTATGTTTAGAAATAATGCGTTTCAAGTAAAATTTACGACCTGCCAGAGCCTCACTACTAGACTTCAACCATTCCGAATTTGAAAGTTTCCGCAACCACTAGGTCCGCAGACTGCTGCTCGTATGGAATTTGGTAACAATTGTCCGTGTCGACTTGCTGATGACAACGATTCTTCAACAAAGTCGAAATGTTCGATCGGCAGTTGGACATCTTGTTGTTTCATATACATCTTACGTCATCATCCTTGTTGCGGATACTAAGTAAATACAGCAGTCTATCGCAGTTATTTGCGCCGGGATTGTTCTTAGCATTCATATCTTTTCTATCATTTGTAACGTCCCTGTACCTGTCATTTCTAGTATTTGCAAGGGTCCCATTTCTAACATTTGTAGCATTCCTGTACCACACATTTCAATCATTCTTGCTTCTGTTATAACGTTTCTACTATCAGTTTTCTAGCATTTATAAGGTCCTGTTAGAGACATATAGGTAAAACACCTGTGAAATTTTTCAAATACTTTGTTCATTTACTCTCATATCAACAGTTCGTTGGGAGAAACATACATTTTGTGCACCTAGAAAAAACACTTTGAGTACCTGTCTTAGAAAAATTTTTATGCACCGTTGTTGTTGTTAGAAACAAACGCTTTAAGTACCTAGAAAAGATTTGTTTGTACTCACCTCTGTCTTAGAAAAAGTTATATGTGATAGAAACATTTGTTTGTAGTAGACTGATGTTTTCTCTTTGATGGTTAAAGTTTTGTGCACCTAGAAAAAACACTTTGAGTACCTGTCTTAGAAAAGATTTGTTTGTTCCTACCGCTGTCGTTTCTACGGCCCTAGCCTTTGTAACGGTTTCAAACATTTCTACCCTTTGCAACGCCCTTACTTCAACCGCTCAATTATTTCTAACGGGTGCAGTCGTTTGTATGGTTCCAGTTGTTTTTGCCGGCCGTTTCTAGCTTTTATAGAGGCGTCAACCATTTCCAGCAGTCATTTCTACTGTCCCATTCGTTTCTACGGGCCGTTTCTAGCTTTTGTAGTGACTCAAACCATTTTCAGCAGCGATTTCTACTGTCCCAGTCGTTTCTACGGGACGTTTCTAGCTTTTGTACTTTTTTTAAACATTTGCAACGTTCCCGTACCAGTCATTTTCAACATTTGTTGCTTATCTACCCTTTGCATCAGTTCTGTACCAACCATTCTACCGTTTCTACCCTTTGTAAGGTCCTACTTCAACCTTTCAATCATTTCTAACAGCCCTTTGCAGCTATTTCTACCATTTCTAGCCTTCAGAATAGTATTTTTTATTTAAACCAACCTGGCTGTCCATTCCCAGTATATTTCCATAATTTCTTACAAATTATTGAATTTTTATATCGCATTTTCTGTTCTAAATTTGACAACACATTTTTTTATCTCACAGTTGCGGTTTAGTTTCCTTATATTTGTTATTGTCATCGTTGAATTCTTCCTGGTCAGACAGATATATTTATAATCGGAGCTATTTATTTTCCAATGTTATATTATACACACAGTAAATTAATTGGAGAATGCTATTGCGATGGTATTCTCAGGTATTTTGGTAAAATATTTGGTTGTGTTTAATCTCGGGTATTTTGTTTTAACGATATATTTGATGGTGTTTATTTTGACAAGAAAAAATCCTTTAGCGTAAACATGATATCACGGTGTCTTTTCGTTGCGGTCACTATTTCCGTTGACGGTATTAAAGGCATACTTGAACTAGTCGCTAGATAAATTATCATTTCTTTGAATCTGAATATGCGGTTGGATGATGGCGGCCTTACTACTATAACTTGTACAAAGACAAGATCACAAATAGTTTTAGGTATTAAGGATGTTCTGAATATTCATAATATACTATATGCTAACTTATTTAAACAATAGTCGCTCGGCGCCCGACGAAAGTTGCCTTTCTTGCGCAGGTAGGCGCTCGCTTACGAAAACTATAGACTCAAAGGAGTGGACGTTCTCGCGCATGCAGGCGTTTGTAAAAGATTTTAAATTTTTTTACAGACAACAACACACCATATCTTTCAGACGCTTGAAACATTAAAAAAATTCTAAGTCTCAAAGCTCGACGTCCGACGAAAGTTTCCTCGCCACGGACTTGCGTCTTTTTACAGCCAACTATATCCCCCATCCAGCCCCCAAATATCTAACCGAACAACGCCCAAAAACACGCGCCCGCGCAACGGGCATGTACTATACCTTTTCAAATAAACATTTCTCGATTAACCGCATTAGCGGACACCTGACTTTGTAATCAGGCAAGCCGCGTTCGATACCCGGCCAAGTATTTAGCTTTTTTTCTCTCTAACCACCACAACCAACAACAGATGGCGTGCACCCTGCAACCCACAATACAATGGCTTTCAATTATTGACAACAGATGGCGCGCACCTCTGCAACGCACGCAACCCACAATACCATGGCTTTCATTTATTAACAACAGATGGCGCGCACATCTGCGACACACCCAAATGTCTTTCGCGCACCCCTACGACCACCCCCAATGTCTTCTTCTTCTTCCCAATGTCTTCTTCTTATCCAAACAACAACTACCAACAGCTCGGCAGCAGCTCCCGGCGAGAACTCGATGACTGGTTACCTTTATGCCCACTTCCGCCCCAGAACTCTCTTTGTTTAACTACTTTCATAGAACAAAAGGTAGATTGGAAGACTAAAACTTGGTAGTATATGCACCGATGGAGCTCCTGCAATGCTTGGTAACACATCTGGTTTTGTGGCTTTGATCAAGAAAGAGATCCCTCAAGTTATAAATACTCATTGTATCTTACATCGACATGTCTTGGCTTCACGAACTTTGCCTACTTTTCTGAAGGAAGTTATGTCTACATGCGTCAAAATAATAAACTTCATAAGAGCAAGAGCCTTAAACCACCGTCTGTTTAAAAGGCTTTGCCAAGAAATGGGGTCAGAACATGAAGTATTGCTTTATTACACAGAAGTTCGTTGGCTGTCAAGAGGACAAGTTCTGAAGCGCTTGTTCGAGTTGCGAGAAGAAGTGTTACTTTTTCTAAAAGGCAAAGAAAATTCATTGTATGAATATCTTGAGCGGGAAGATTTTGTACAAGGGCTAGCGTACTTGGTAGATATATTTACTCATTTGAACGAAATTAACCAGTCTCTTCAGGGTCCTGCTGTCACCATCGTAGATGCCTCTGAACGGTTCAAAGGATTTTTAGGTAAACTGCCACTTTGGAAATGGAGAGTGAAAACAGGTAACTTTGAGAGTTGATAGCACAAGGTGACGTAAATACGACAAAAATGGTACAGGAGGTGTGTAAGCATCTGGAAACATTGCAGACGTCTTTTGGTTATTTTAGCTCAAAATCGCTTGAAAAATAAACGTGGGTGAGGAGTCCATTTTTAATAGATATTGATAATATCATCGACGGCGATCTTATTAAAGATGACTTAATTGACATGAGCATCTAAAGAAGTTTTGAAAGCTGAATTTCATGGAAAAGATCTTGACGAGTTTTGGTGCTCTTTGAGTCAAGCTTATCCTCTTCTTGTCAAGCGTGCTATGTTTGTTCTGATACCATTTGCTACTACGTATCTTTGCGAGGCAGGGTTCTCGCCGTTCTCGGTTCTGATATCAATAAAAACAAAAAGTCGCAACCAATTGAACGTCGCAGATGACATGCGCCTTGCCTTGTCGAAGACTGTCCCACAATTTAACGTTCTCATTGAGGCCAAACAGCAGCAACCTTCTCATTAACATAGTAGTAAGTGTAATAAAAGTGCCCAATAAAAGAATTTTTGATTAATATAAATAAGACTTTTTTTATTTCCTGCAAAAAGGTTAAGAAACCCTGTTTTAAAGGAATGAGAGTAAATCATTGTCAAATTGTGTGAATTGTACAATGAAACTCTAAAGGAAAGAAGAATACCTGATGTATCGAATAAGGAGTCAAATATGACAGAATTGGAAGAAGTATTCAAACTACTACAATAGCAAAGGCAACTCAATAAACAGCAAGATATTGAAGACTGATTCGCTAATGGCGTGGTTATTATGTCTGAAAACCGAGAAGGACTACAATAGCTGTTAGGTGAGCTAGAAGTGAAAGCATCTAAAGTAGGACTCAAAATGAATTTAAAGAAAAACTAACTCATGTGTTAGGACGATCCACAAATAACAGTCAGAGAGTGCCACACTGAAAATGATGCAAGACATATACATAGGTCACAAAATAGAACTAGGAAGAGAGAATTAACAGATATAAATAAAAAAGACAAAACTGCTTAGTCTTCATTCAATAAACTAGGACCCAAACTTAAAAACAAAAACATTCCCCTAAAACTAAGATTAAGACTATTCCACATGGCACTAACCGAAAATTGACAACTGTCATATCTCTGAAGGAACAAAAAAATAAATACCTGGATTCAAATAATTTGGTCAAGTGCGAGTTGGACTCGCATTGTAAGGGTTCAGTACCACCTATAATCTATTGTCTGAATTTTGAGGCTCTATAGATTGGAAGATAAAGGGCAAAATAGGTCAAGTTTTAATTATAAATTATTAAATCTGTTATTCAAATTATTTAAAAATACAAATTAAATATATTTTTCAAAATTTAAATAGTATAGTTTCTAAAATGGGAATTAAGTCGATGTTTAATATCTTTGCTAATATCTTTTAAACAAATGATTTAAAAATATGATATATTTGTAATTCACATAATGAGTCTTTTATTTGATATATTACATGATTCGTTTGAAAATTGAATATTTATTTTCCATTTAATTGTATAATTTGTCCCTAAAATTACCATGGAGGTTTTCTAATAATTTTTCTTATAAATTTCAAGTGAGTCCCAGTACCACTAATTATTTTCAAAATTTTAGGTAGTATGGTTTCGGAAATAAAGCGAGAAATGATTTTTTTTTATATCTTTATGTTAATATCTTGTAAACAATTAATTTTAAAAATATCAAAAATATATATTTGTATTCCTCATAACGAGTCCCTTCATTTGATATATTTTTTTATTTTCCGTTTATTTCTATAAATTGCCCCCCATTATTAATATTAAAGATTTCCCCCCATTATTAATATTAGCTTATGGTTTCGGAGATAAGGGAGGGGGAAAGGGTAATTTTTTTTATATTTTTGTTAATAACTTTTAATTAATTTATTTTAAAAATATGAAAAAAATATATTTGTTTTCGTCATAATGAGCCCTTTCATTTGATATATAACATGATGGGTTAGAAACAATTTTAATTTTATATTTTCCATTTAATTCTATAATTTGCCCCAAAATAAATATTAGGGGTTTCTCCTTAATTTTCCTGTAAAGTTCGGGCAACGTTCTATATTTTCTATTTTTTTTTTCAAAATTTTAGGTTCAGTAGTTACGGAGATCAGGGGGGGGAACTGTGGATTTTTTTAGTTTTTCCCCCCAGAAGTACCCCTAAAATCAAAATTTCTTCTTTTGCGATATGTGCTCCTGATCAGGGCACCAAACTATACCTTCATACCAAATTTCAACCTCTTCCGTCCAGTAGTTTAGGAGAAAATTGCTGTGATGTGACAGGCAGAAATCCTGAGTGATATTATAAGGGTATCCGTATACTGTATATACGGAATCCTAAAAACAACAAAAGTGAAAGATGCTATTGAAAAAATTACCACCTTAAAATGGATCTACGCAGAGCATACAGCAAGAAATATTCATCAAACACGGAATAGCGCTAACACATGTGTTCAGAAATGGGCGGTAGAATGAGATATGAGATCTATGACCAACTTCATAAAAAGATGGGTTAACACTTTTAATGATATATTATGTGCTTTGTGTGCCTGACCGGGTGTCCTATTTAAATTTAAATAAACAATAAATAAATAAAAATATATTCAACATTTTTAAGTTAATTATACGAAAAATATATTTATAGGTTTAGAGGTAGAGATAATAATATAAATTTTTAATTTGGTTACCACTGAACTTTACTTTTATAAATATAAATTCTTTGTAATTTAAAAATGTTACAATCTAGTTATGGTCTTCTTTTTCATCTTCAGCCAACATCGCTGCTATTAATCTCTTCCTTTCTTCTTCTTGTCTCAATTTCGTTAAAGTAATACTTTCGAAGTCGGAATCTTTTATTAATGAAACATTCGGTATATTTGCTCTTGGACAGCTGTCGATCCATTGAAATTTCAAGGGATTGGATGATAGACCAATTTCACAATCTACAGCCATTTCCTAAAATTGTTGTAATGAATTTCAATTAGAAGAAATATACGGCATAAAATGTAGTTTTTTTACTAATAAAGTAATAACACACGACACAATAAATTGTATACATACAGGGTGTACATTATGAGCATCAATACTTGGGGTCAAAACAAATCAAGGAGGTTTAAACATTTTCAGAATTATACTAGTTTTGCCAAAAAAAAATAATAAAAAAGTTAGAAGTTGGATACCCTTTATTACAGTGAATAATATACTATTTCCGGCTTCAAAATGCTTGTAAAGTTAAATATGTAAAATAGTTTATTCACCTTTAATAACTGCATTCACAAAGAAAATTATTATTTAAACTCTAATTACAGCTGACCTCCGCCCCGTTTTGTTTTGAGTAACGGTTCTTATGAAAAAAATTATGTCTAAGTGAAAGTGATTTGCGTGATATTCGATGTAGCCTTAGTTGATTTGGTTTTGATTTAATAAAGGAATTGGAAAAACAAATAAAATCGGTTGTGGATTGCCAGTTCGAGTGCGAGAGACATGTTATTACTTTGTGGGGAAAGCAGATGTAATAGCAAGAATGTTGAATTTTGAATATTTACTATGAAGAATTAGTTTGTTCTCCTGAGCTCTACTATGATGACATATCCTGTAAGTACATGTGTAGTTATTTGTCTAATATAAATAATAGTAATTTAATGAGTAATAATTATTTTTAAAATAATTTACCAGCTAAAAGAACTGCATATAAGAAATGTTTTGTTGAATATACTTTGAATTATTTCTATATCATATGTAAACAACTTTGTATCCTCCCTTCTTCAACTTGATGCATAAAATAAATCGCCAATTATAAATATTCATTTCAATTCTTAGTTGTTAAAAACCTACATTTTTGAACATAATATTTCATAAATTTTGACTGACCTAAATAAATCTAACGCACTCAAAACAATAAAATTATTCAATACACAAAAAATCACAGCTGTTCATGTTTTTGTGGTGATTCATTTATTCGCGCTAAAAGTGAATCTGATGTTACCGCGACGTTGCCGCATTGACAATAATTTACTTAGCATGTATTTGGAATTTTCTCGCAAATTATGGCCTATAGACCATAGTGTTTTAAGAGTTTAAATTTGGTATATTTACTTCGTCAGTCTAAGCTGCAAGTTACATTTGTTGTTAATTGATTACATTAGTTAAAACTTAAAATACTTACATAAGTTGAGATTAATTAAATAAGTTAGCAAATCGTTCAGATTGAAGAATGATGATATTAAGTTATAATTTTGACATTGAACATCATTATGACAAACGTTATTTGGTATTTAAAATACTCAAAAACCAATTTTCGTAACTAGATTAAGTGAAGAGTATTAGAGAAACCAGTACCAACTGCAAGAAAATTATGATGTTTGTTAGATATGTTATTAATAAATCATTCTTAATTTTTTTTTATAAAAGAAACAGTATCTAAATTAGAAATGTGTGTTTACGAAGTATGTCTTTTTTTTGTTCTCTAATTCCAATAAATTGCAGTATACGACGTTTAGATTTTGTACGTCTGTTCTTTTATTTATACAATCTGTATCATTATTAATATGCACCATTTCAAGAAAACAACGTTTATAGAAATTTCGTTCGCAGCTTAAAATCTGTACATTATTAAAATCGGCTATATGACCATTTGATAGGCAATGTGTTGACAAAGCACAGCTATTTCGAAAAGATTGTTGAGGAGGTTTTGAATTATAAAGCACAGCTATCTTTGCCCAACCTTATATCACTTTTGTGTGAGATGATTCTTCCTTTCTTGAGGTTTGCCCGATATATGATTGCAGCATATGCGGTAAACAACATTTGATCTTAAAAGAAGTGGAGTTTTGTCTTTGGTCTTACTAAACAAAGCATTGACTGTTTTTATAGACTTATTGCCTAAAATAATATTTTGTTCGTTTTTAAAAATGTTATTGATTTTTGGTGACACCTCCTTGATGAATGGTATGGGAATAAAATTTTGAATCAAGTTAGTAGAAGGGGGAGTTATATTGTTGTCATTAACACTATTGATTACGGTATGTATATGTCTAAAATTATCAGTTTCATTAATGTCCAAATTTCTATGGATTTCAAGTTACACAAGAACTAAAACTTTGGACAAACATCAATAACAAGTTAGCTTCTGAGATTAATAGAAGAATATTCCTTTTGAATTGCCGTAGAAAAGGTGTATTACCAAAACACATCTTGAATAATACTAAAGAAATTGCACGACACATTGAATTCTCTAACGGTCAACAAGCTCAACAAATAGAAAATTACAAACAAAAGTTATTTAACTTGCTAAATATAGAAATGAACATTGTTAATACCATATCAAAAATTGAAAATTCAATTAAAAACATAGAAATTTCGTTACGCACCTCTCTACCTCTAGTGATTATAAAAGAGATTTTATTGACGTCAGAAAAGTAAATATAATAAATAAATCATTTTATAAAATAAAATTAAAGCATGTAATATTGATAAGCTCAATAATTTAATTAACCATCAAACAAAAAAATTAAAAATCAATAACCATTGGTTTAAAAATCTCACTAATATTTAATTTCCCAAAGACGTTGCAGACCTTCTATCACTTGGTCCAAAATTTTGTATACCACCTTCTAACACAAACCTCTATACAAAATTATTTAGCAGATATCGAATATGCACTACAACATGTAACAGATGTTAAATGCAAAAAATATTTACGCTTCACAAGTAACCAATGTCCCTACTAATTATTTCAATCGTAATTATAACAATCACACCTCTCTTAATAACTGTTTTTTTAACCAAACGATTTCTTAAAGATAATCCTAATATATTAATTTTAAAAGCTGACAGCGGCAACAGAACTACAGCAATAGATAGGGACAATTATAATAATCTTTGTAATCAACTTCTTAATGACAATAGATACTATAAAGTCATTAACAAAGATCCCACCTCAACCATTCAACAGAAGGCTTCCGCTCTCATCTCAGAATTATATTAAATAAATACATTAAAAAAACAAGCACCCACTTCAAAAGAAAATTAACTAAAAAGCATGAAATATTTTTTTGCTACAATTAAATACTTTTTATGTCGGTGGCAAGCGAAAATGAAAATATTTTGGGTAGTACATTGATGAGTTGTACTTCACAACTTCGCTGTTCAAATTGGCACCGACTTCAGAAAAAGTATTTAATTGTAGCAAACAATTATTTCATGCTTTTTAGGTAATTTTCGTTTGAAGATGGGTTTTTTAAATGTATTAATTTTACAATTTTTAGTGATGCAATGGCTTAATTGGATGCAGTTTTCAAATCTTCGTATAAAGTTGGAAAAGTGACATATAATGATTATAGTATATTTTTCTGACTATGCAAATATTTTTATGAAGAACAATTTTTTCTCTAAATAGCATTCATAAGAACGTTTTCCGTTTGAATGCAACTTATGAAGACACACTATTACAGAAACCAACTGAGAACCTCCACCTTGAAGTTGATCAACTGACATTTATTTGGATTTATTTCCAATTAACTTTCAATTTACTACAATTTTTAATAATACCTCACAATGGGATGCAGTTATCAATTCTAATAAACTTTGCTTAATTACAATTTGAGAAAAAAATGAAGCTCACTTTTAAACAAATTTGATATATTTTTTGGAATCTAGTATATAGTGGGGAAAGTTAAAGAAATACTTATTATACAATTTTTAGTGCAATGGAGTAGGTAGATGCAGTTTTTTATTATAAGTACCTGGGTGACCGAGCTTCACTCGTAAATTCAAGGTTTCATCATCAATGTACATATATCCAAATAATCGGAAATTTGCTATGTAAACTATTTTGAGCTACCTAATATAATCTAATTTTCTTAATTTTTTTTAATACATAGTGTTACTACAATTCTATTCCCCGTTATATTTCTACCACCCTGTATATGCAACTGCTTGTGGGAAACCCAATAAAATATTTTTGTCTAAAAAATTTTAATTACCCTGTATAACTACTGTTATTATGCATCCCGTTCCGATAAGAGAACAATAACAAAAAGAAATAGGATATCAGCAACAAGTGCAGCCAATTCAGCATAGTTTCTAGTGATGCATTTGTTTTTACGATCAGAATAGACATAAACTTTGTAGCGATTAGACGTATAATTTTGTATTCAGTTAATAATTTTAAACTTGTAATATTTTTCCGGCCAATTAAACTTTTGATTTTTTAAAAAAGTTATTTTTGAAAACTAAAAATATTACTGGGGCAGTCAGTAGGATCTGAACGAAATTCTTCGAGAAAAACATGCAAAAAAGTTGCTTTCCTTGTTTTATATATATTATTTCCTTATATTCACATTATTTACCCAGTTTATGTCTATCTCCTCGAATTTGTCTGATTCATTAAGAGAAAACAGAGCAAACGAGTTAAATTTAAGAGAACAAAATTTTGAATTTGATTTGAGTACATTATTTTCCGATTTAAACATTTCAAATAGTCCAGTTAACGATACAAATATTTTAAATATGAATCCGAACAGACAAGCAGGTAATACTCCAGTTTTTGAACCCAAGCTACTACAAATAATTCGACAATTCGATGGAAACCCATTAGAACTGTCATCATTTCTTGACACTGCTAATTAATCAGTATTGGGATCCAAATCCAGAAAATATCCAAAGCGTACAAAACATAACAATTATATACGGCATTTATTCTAAACTTTAGATTTTAGAACAATTAAGACAATTTCAAAATGAACCTTCTTTGCAGTTTTATACAAGAGTTATGTCCAATTTAAGCGCATTACATAACCCAGCACATTAGCTGAAGCCAGACAAGACATTATTGCCGAAAATATATTCGACACTTACAAAGACCTTCCAATTTTGACAACAATCATCACAAAAACAATTTCCAACATCAAAAACAACATAATCACAACAAACATTTCAAACAAAACCCTAATCAATTTCAAATGCAAAATCAATTTCAATCTTTGAATAGAAATCAAATTCCAAGTCAATTTCTACCAAATAATTTTCAATATCAACAACCACAATTTCCTAGAGGACCAATACAAATTCAACAAAGGCCAGTTCCTCAACAACAGATTTTCACAAACAGACCAATTTTCCCAGCAAAGAAACTTGATTAACGTGTGGCAACCAAGAGGTAATATCTCGCAACAAACCCCTGTTCCTATAAGTGGTGTTTCAACAATAAAACCCTATTCGCAAAATCCTAGAAATCAAAAATTTTACCAAAAACCAAAAAACCCATATGAAGTACACAACCTTGAACAATTTGACCCTGCTTATGAAAATCCCGAATTTTATGATGAAAATATTCCAGAAATGGATTTTCAAAATGAAAATATTCATGAAAACTATATTGACATCAGCTTACAAGAACCAGAACAGAGTTCAGAAAAAGCAAATTTTCCAACAACTGCCTCAGCGAAAAACCCTACATATAAATACATTCTATCTATGACAAAAAGGACCTTCCTTGTATAAAAATATCCAACCCTCCATTGAAACTTTTAAAAGACAGGGGTGCAACAAAATCATTTTTGAATCCCGATGTAGCAGAAAACTATTTTTCAGATTTCATAAAGAAAGAACCCTTTACGGTTTCTTCAATTTTTCAAACAACCACCAAAAATTATTGTATCGAAATCCCAGCTTTTTCAGAATTTAATTCTAAGAAAAATATTAAATTAAAGTTTCACAATTTCTTTGACGGCTTAATAGGCTATGAAATAATGAAAGACCTCGATGTTCAAATTGATATAAGAAATTTCACTCTGAAAACTCCAACTTCCAAAATTAATCTAGATCATTATGAAACAAAGAACAAGCTTTTATTCTTTGCCCGACTAGAACACCACACCATTGAAACCCTTAAAATTCCAGTTAACATTCAAAATGGCGAAATTGAGATAAATACAATTAAAATAGGTAATTGTTTTATCCCAGGAGGTATAACAACAATCCCCGAAAACAGATAAAGAACATTTTTGAAAACCCTGTAATTCGAACACGTTTCTATTTATATGTCACGAAGAACTCTTTCCGACAACAACCAATTCAGTTTATAAAAGAGTATACAGGAAATAGTAGACAATACGCATTTTACTTCCAAAATCACCCAAATAATTATTTTTACGAAGAAATGTGTAGATTCATCCCCCAAATATTCAAAAATTCTACCAATAAATTTCTAAAGTCAAATAAGTTACTTTTTGATGTAACACAAGAACACCGACAACAAAATCTTACAAAAACTCAACACGAAGGAATAACAAATCACAGAGGAATTTTAGAAACCTCTAACGAACTCAAACAAAAATACTATTGGCCCAAATTAATCGATGATGTAAAAAAATTCGTAAATAACTGTAATGTATGCCAACAAGTAAAATATGAATGTCATCCCCCTCTAATAAAATTTCAATTAACTCCCACTCCAAAGAAACCCTTCACTTCAATTCACATAGATACTTTCAAATTGGAAAATTCAATTGCCCTTACTATATGTGACAGCTTTTCAAGGTTTGGGCAATATTATTCCCAGTTTATCAGCCCTTCATGTCTATAAATCACTTTTACAATTTATCAGTACATTTAAAATTCCAGAAAACATTGTTTTAGACAATGGTTCAGAATTCACTCAACATCTCCTACAAGAATTTGCAAATTTATATAAAATAAATTGGCATTATACCTTGCCCTTAAATCCAAATAGTAATTCAATCGTAGAGAGATTTCACTCAACTCTACTCGAACATTTGAGAACACTTACATTAACAAAACCAGATATAAGCCCTTTTGAAAAACTTTCTTATGCAATTATAGGTTACAACAATTCCCTTCATTCAGTCACAAAATATAAACCCATTGATCTTATTTTTGGTCAATTAGAATTAAAAGAACCAATTGAAATCGATCCCCAATCCCAAGTTGTTAACCACGAACTTGACAAACATAAAGAAATCATGAAAACTTTATACCAAAATGTTTCTGAAAATATGCAAAGACACAAAGCAACCCTTATTCAGAAAATTAATGAAAAAAGGAATGACCCTCCTGATATTCAACCAGAAACTACAGGTTACAGAAAATTAACGGAAAGACTAACTAAACCTATATATAAACCTGAACATATTCTACAAAATACGGATTTAACAGTAACGACACCTTAAAATATTTAAACCGCCTCGAAAATTTATTGACAAAAACTTGGTACAGGTTGATGACACTACACCTGACGATGAGTCAGAAAGTTCAAATTCGGAATCTCAAAACTAATCCCGGAGTCCTTCCCTTTAAACTTGGAAGTTCCCGACTAAAAATCGCCTCTCACACTTTTCTACATTATGTCCGAATTGACCAAATCAAATCACAAATTTTATCAATCACCAATATTTATGATAACTTTGAACATGTAATACGTAACGTCAAGTCTGTTCAAAAAGAACCACTTCTTAGTTCTCATAAACACTTAGAACACGAAGTCAGATTATTAATTAAAAAAATGACTTCACTTTTCCCAAATACTAGAAATAAAAGAGGATTAATTTTAACCACCCTCTGTAACTATAATTCTACTTCGCCCTATATTTCAACCAAATATATATATATATATATATATATATATATATATATATTTATAGTTATTCGAGTAAGTAGAAGCGAAAAGCAGAAGCCTACGAGGAATGATTGAGCGTGCGCGAACACGAATAAGTTGTGAAAACGTTGTGGTGATATATTTCAAAATTATTTGCTATTTACTGCCTAAATATCTCGGAAAACAGTGTGCCATATAAAACTACAAAGTTCATTATACAGTAACGAGTTATAAAAAAAGTGGCAAAGGATAATTAAGTGTTTCTGAAAACAAATCAGAACAACAAATATAGGTTATATTCTTGCAAATTTATCGTTCGTTGGACTTTGTCCTAGGGACAGAGACGGCTTCTAATAATGGCAAACAAAAAGAAAAAGGCCACAATATGCGATAAAATAAGTACACGATCTTCTTCCCAAGAAATTACCTTAGAAGACATTTTTGATCATGTTAATCCAACAAATCTCGATATTATAAATGCCATAAGAAAAATGTATGAAGAACTAAAACACTCCATTACATTTAATGGGCATATAATGGAGCAGATGAAGCAGAATATTCAATCCTTATCTAACGAAAACAAGGCTTTAAAAAAAGATCATGAACAACTAAAAACTAGGGTAGCTGAACTGGAACATGAAGTAATTCATGTAAGAAATTCGAACAGAGAAACGGCAAAAATAAAGAGCAAGAATGTAGTCATTTTAGGTTTAAATGGTGATGAGAACTCTAAAACAGATGTTACGAAAACATTTGCAGCGATGAATATTAACTTGCCGCAAGACGACTTCTCAGTCAGAGTTTTGCCTAGCAAAAATGCAACAAAACCCATTCTTGTCACACTCGCAAATGAAGAATTAAAACATAAAATCCTCAAGCAACGTAAAACTATCCCACTTGATACCGAAATATGTGGCATTTTAAGTGATAACAAAAGAAAGATCTATATAAATCCAGACCTGACCAAGCATACCCGTGATCTCTTTCTAAAAGCTAAGGAACTAAAAAGATGCGGATTTACGTATGTCTGGTGTAAAAACGAAAATGTTCTTGTGAGGAAAAACGATCGGGATCCTGTTAGAATTATTACTGCTGCTCAAGTGGAAGGAATGAAAAGGTGAAACATGACTTGGTGTCAATATACAAATATGTTTGTTTTAGTTTTTTACTTTTATATTGCTTTAAAAGGTTAATGGCCAGAAATGTAAACATAAACAACAAATATTTAAAAATAGGACATATTAATATACGTTCTATTGTACCAAAAATAGGTGATATTAAAGAGGTTATTTTAATGAATACATTTGATATACTGGCTGTGTCTGAAACATGGCTATCGAATACTACGAATGATGATGTGATACGCATTGCTGGTTATGGAGTGGTAAGAAAAGATCTCAATCAGACGCGTGGTGGTGGTGTTCTTTTATACGTGCGTAATTCTATAAAATTTCGAGTGTTAAACAATTTGAATACTGATTACTCTGAACACCTCTGGATAGAATTTACTTTAAATGGGATTAAAAAGGTCATAGGGGTAACCTATAGGCCATCTGGATACCTCAATATGCGTCAATTTCTGGATGAATTTGAACAGAACATCTGTAAACTACTACTAGCCTGTTAAATATGGTATGTTTAGGGGATTTTAATATTAATATTCATAAACTTGATTGCTCGTATAGTCAACAATTTCTTGCACTTTTGGATGCATACAACCTTAATCAAATTATTAACGAACCTACCAGGCGTGGAACCTATACTGCCTCTCTTATAGATTTTATTATATGCTCAAACAGCAAATATTTAATAACTAGTGGTGTCGATTCTTCTGTAAATTTATCAGATCACTTATTAATTAAATGTACGTTAAAGTTGGAAATAGTTAAACCAAACCCATTTTTTGTCACATACCGGGACTATAAGCGCTTTGATCGCATTGCACTTTATGCCGATCTTCAACAAATATCACTTGAAGATGTGTATTATGTGCAGGATGTAAATGACAAACTTAACATATTTAACAGTTATATTCTGAGCGTATTTGATAAGCATGCTCTGACAAAAAATGCCCGTATCACTAAGAAAAAAGCACCATGGATAACTCCATACATAAAAGATTTAATGCGTATTAGAGAAAATATAAAAATACAAATACCACAGATAACTGGGAATACTTTAGGCAACTCAGAAACTCAGTAGCAATAACAATTGCAAACAGTAAAAAAACGTTCCTGGCAGAAAATATTCAACAGAATAATCAGAGAAAAAATTGGAAGCTTCTAAAAGATTTAAACATCTATGAGAAAACTTCCAGTTTAGTCCCGGAAACCCTCGGTAACGCGGATAAAATTAACACGTATTTTACTGATGCAAAAAATGCTTTAAGCCGTGACACTGATACCCTCAATTTCTACTTGGATAATAAATTGCCAGGTGTAGACACATTTGAATTTAGTATTAAGTCTGAAGCAATTGGCGTCAACGGCATAGGCATTACCATGCTCTTAAATTGTTGTCCGCATATAATCCCATATGTTACTCATCGTGTTAACTATTGTATTGAAACATCAACATTTCCTGAGATATGGAAATGTAGCTTTATGATTCCAATTCCAAAAGTACCATGTCCCGAGGAGCTTAAAGATTTACGTCCTATTAGCATCCTGCCAACCATGTCAAAGGTCATAGAAAAAGTTATGGAGAGTCAAATACGTAAACATGTTGACACATTTAATATTCTGCAAAAATCACAACTGTGCTACAGCTTTGTTAAAAGAAACTGATGATATACTAGAAGCAGCAGACCGTGGGGAAGTTACGGCCTTGATTCTCCTGGATTATTCTAGGGCTTTTGACAGACTGAATCACCAACTGCTTCTTGGCATTTTAGAGTATATTGGTTTTAGTAAAAACTCGTGCAAGCTTGTAACTCGGTACCTCACCGGCAGAGTTCAGGCTGTAAAGGTGAATGGTGACCAGTCGCAGGCTTTAAACGTTCTGTGTGGTGTACCTCAGGGGTCTATTCTTGGCCCCTTTTTTTACCATATATACTTCCCAGTTGGCAACTGTGCCAAAATACTCCTCTGTTCATATGTATGCAGATGACACGCAAATTTATATGTCGTTTTTACCAGCTATAGATGAAGCAAACGACAAGTTAAATTATGATATAAACACTCGTTTTAGAGCTTCTATGAATCACTGCCTCGAGCTGAATCCAAGAAAATGTCAGGCTCTATTATTTGGACGTAGCCAATGTAGAGGTCAGCTGGAAGGCTCTCTAAATCTAATTTTAAACAATGAGAGACTTCAATGCGTCAATAGTGCGAGAAATTTGGGACTGCTTCTAGATGTTAATCTGCGGTTTTCGGCTCATATAAATATGTGCATAAGCAGAGCTTTCGCTAATCTAAAACTTATCTATAGCCATAAACGAATTTTAAGTGAAAGTATTAGAAAGTCTGTGTGACTCATTAGTGCTTTCACACTTTAATTTTTGTGATACTTTATATCACCCGTGTCTTCTAAATACTGATATAAGGCGTATTCAATTAATTCAAAATTGTTGTGTGCGTCTAATTGGACGAATACGAAAGTATGAAAGAGGTGTGAGTGAGAAGCTAAAAGAAATTGGGTGGCAGAGTATGAAAAAAAGGAGAATATTTCATTCTCTCGTATTATTTAATAAAATAATATGTAGTAAAAACCCTAGCTATATCTATCAAAAAATTCGATTTAGACATGATGCTCATGCATTAGACTTACGGCATAAGTATACAATAACGCCCCTGTCCACCAAATTACCCTCTATGAGCGACCTTTTACTTACCAAGTTTCTCTACTCTAAAACAAAGTTCCGGAACGCTTAAAGCATCTCCATCCAAAAAAGTTCAGGTGCTCTATTCGTCCACTAATATCATTTTTTGAGCATGTAAGATATGTACCGCTTGTATTTTTGCAATTTGCTAATTTTTAGATTTTTTCTTTAATGTATATAACCATTAATATTTTACTTACAAGGAATCTAAACTATATAAGATAATTGAAATGATCCTTAAACGTGATCGTAGTATGTGTACAATAATTTGTTACTATTTACTCTATGTTACGTGTTGTTATTATTTAGTCTAGTGATTACTTTTATATGGGTTAAGATAGAAAGCTTATGCTTTAACTTCGCCTTTTGTAACCCTTCTATGTTACAATAAAGACATATATTATTATCCCGACTTGACCATACAATGTATGGTATCACACTCCCTCTAAGGCACGATATGAGTGCCTTTAAGGGAAAATTCACTAAACCCCAGATATCCTAGATATCAAAAGGGTTTAGCTCTGTGGGAGCCCTTGCCAGGTTTTCAGGCCCGTGGTTGGAGTCGTGGCGACAGTTTCCCATGAATTTAAGGACTGTCCGGGCTGTTCCTAACAGGACGGCTTTTTGCATTTGTTTGTAAAGATGTTCTTCCAGACCGAGGTATTTTAAATTGCTTAATAGATGTTTTGGGACTAGTCCTGTCGTTGACATAACAATTGGTACAGTTCGTATGTTTTTCATGTCCCACTGAGTCTTTATTTGAAATTTCAAATCTCTATATTTGGTTATTTTCTCAGCTTGCTTGGTATTTATATTATTGTTGTTAGAAATTGCTATGTCAATTAAAGTTGTTTTCCGAGAGACTTTATCTACCAAAACTATATCTGGTCTATTGTGAGCAACTGTCCGATCGGTCAGTATCGTGCGGTCCCAGTACAGCTGGTAGTTGTTATTTTCTAAAACAGATTCTGGTTTGTATTTATAGTATGGTAATCTTACCGACTGTGATAATTCAAGTTTCAGTGCTAGTTCCTGGTGAAGTATTTTTGCCACAGCATCGTGTCGTTCTTTGTATTCAGTTGCAGCGAACGCTTGACAACCTCCTGTGATATGCTGGATAGATTCTGATGTTTGGCAACCGTACCTGCATCTGTCGTTGTTAATAGAAGGATATTTAACGATGTACTTTAGGTAGTTCTTAGTTGGAATTACTTGATCTTGGATTGCCAATATAAAGCCTTCCGTTTCAGGAAACATATGACCAGAGATCAACCAGTAGTTCGACGCTGCACTGTCGACATAATCTTGGTTGACGTCATTTATATGTCTTCCATGAAGGGGCTTCTCTTTCCATATCAGCAGTTTCTGATCTGTGGTCTGGTGGTGTAATTGGACATGTTGTTGTGTCAGTCGCAGTGGGGTTGAGTCATCAAACAGGCACATGACTCTGTGTAGAGCAGAAAATTCTGTGAGTTTCTGGAAATGACTACGCAAAATGGAAATTTGTTGATCTAATAGTTTGCTTAGATTTGTCAATCCTCTTCCTCCTTCATACCGTGGCAAAGTTGTACGTTCGACAGAGCTCTTAGGGTGGTGATTTTGAGCTTTTGTTAGTAAAACTCGAAGTTTTCGTTGTAATTGTTCAATGTCAGTCTTGCACCAATTAACTATACCGAAAGAGTAACTGAGCACTGAACACGCATAGCGTGAAATAATAATAGCCTGAAAGAGATTTTTACTGTTTAATTTAGTTTTCAACAGTCGCCTTACCCTTCTATAAAACTCTGCTGTTAGGTCCTTTCTTAGTCATGTGATCAATACGCTGAGCCTGCTTTATTCCAAGGTATTTATAAGTATGACCTTCCCCCATAGATTCAATTGAGGTGCCATCTCCCATTTCGAAGTGCCCCTGCTGTATTTTGCCTTTAACTATATTAATAATTCGGCATTTGTCTAAGCCAAATTTCATATGGATGTCACTAGAGAACCCTTCTACTATTTTAAGCATATCATGCAACTGTTGTTTCGTAGCTGCCATCAACTTTAAGTCGTCCATGTATAACAAATGGTTTATCTTTAATGCTTGCATGTTGTTGTGTTTGAGACTGAACCCAAAATTAGTCGAGTTCAGTTTGTTTTAGAGAGGGTTCATGGCAAGGCAGAACCACAGCAAACTAAGAGAGTCTCCCTGGAATATACCCCTTTTGATTGGAATGGGGTCAGTTTGTATCGAACAGTTGGCTTCATTTAGTGAGATTTTGGTTTGCCAGGTGGACATGGCATATTCTAAAAAGTTAATAATACAATTATTCACTTTATAGAGTTTCGGTACCTTAATGAGTCAATCATGTGGAACTGAATCAAAGACCTTTTTGTAGTCCACATATGCCATGTAGAGATTTCGACGTTTGGCGTGGGCTTGATTGCAGACAACGGAATCAATTATCAGTTGTTCTTTGCAGCCCATCGAATTTTTCGTGCATCCCTTTTGTTGTTGAGTAATTATGTCGTTCAGCTCACAATGTTTGAAAATGCGATGATTAATGCACGATGTTATGAGTTTGTATAAGGTTGGAAGGCAAGTGATCGGTCGGTACTTTGCTGGGTCCTGTGCACATAGGTTATCCTTTGGTAAGAGATATGTAGCACCATGCGTAAGGAAACTAGGCATTTTGTGTGGGTGGGTAATTACGTCATTTATAAGGGCTGTTAGTGTTTCGTGGGTTGCGTACAGTTTCTTTATCCAGTAATTTTGAACACCATCTGGTCCTGGTGCTTTCCAGTTATGGAGGTGCTTCATTATGTTGGATGTGTCTTCCGTTGTAAATGGTTGGTGTTGCATGGCATCACAGTTCTGAAATGCAGCCTCATCCTCATTAATCCAGCTGGCTCTGGAGTTATAGGAGACTGTTGTTGAAAGCTGTGTTTTCCAGAATTCCCCGATGTCTGTTTTACTGGGGTAACTAGAGGCTTCATTATTATTGGTGTTGTTAAGTTTTCTATAAAACCCTTTTTCTGATTGTCGGAAAAGTGTGTTGTCTAGTTTCCGTTGGTTACTGGTTTTGTACCTTCTCAATCGGCTTGTGTAGATGGAGAGCTTTTGTCGTAGACTGTCCAGGCACTGCTGAGATGTAATGTTTTCTCCATTCTCTGGGAGTGTATTCGGTCCATGATAGTATTGAAAAGCCTTTCTATTCTGTTGTTCCTGACTCCTCGTTGGTATTCGGTCAGTCTTCCAATGTCTTTCCGAAGAGAATTGATTTTCTCTTCAAGTCTTCTTTGCCAAGGTGGTATTCGAGGTGTTTGTCTAAATTGGGGAGGGTCTTGTTTTGGTCTCACTGCGACCGCAATTGTTCTGCAGATGGAAATTGCAGCACAGTAGATGACTGTGTGTAGCGACTGTAACGTATTAGCACCTAAAACATAGTTTGGCAAGATAAATTTGTTCATAGCCTGCAAGATGATACCCAATTTCTTAGAAGATCTTAGTTTGGGAAGAGCTGGTCTAGTCAGTGGATCTGTTCCACTATACTCTATAAGAGCTCCTTCCATTTCTGCTTGGATCTTCTCAAGCAGGTCAGCGTTGGTTGCCTGTTCTTGTTGTAGTTCTTGAGTCTCGTCCGCTCTTTGTGCCAAAATTGTTTCAGGCTCTGGATCGATTGTATTTCGACCAAATAGTTCGCGCTCCACTGCGCTCTTTATTCTGTCCAGTTGTTCAGGCGAAATAAGACCATTTCTCAAGATGACACGATATTGATCTGCGACTCTCTGTTCAGTAACTCGAAGCTCTGGATACTCACAAAAGAACTCTTGATGGAGTATTTGGCGATATCCAGTCTTGTCCTGGCCAAGGTTCGTAATTCTGTAAAACGTGCGCATTATAAATTCATTCATGGCGCCAGTCCATTTCATGCGCTGTCTTTTCAGTCCCGCTTGAGTGGGCGCTGGCTGTTGATCCTGCGCAACACTTTCTGCGGGTGGAGTTCTCATTCTCATTTGACTCCGTTGGGGATGGTCACGTTGTTGTTGTGACTGTATCGGTTGTGTTCTTGGGCTGTAGCTCTTTGGACGGCAGGGGCCCGCCTCCTCAGCACCCTGCCACCGACGTCCCGAATGCTGTCATGTCCAGCGCCGGCTCCAGACATGCCCTGGCGATCCCCAAGCAGCGGCTCTTTTCCGAGGCATCTATTCCGTAGCTCCATTTTCATTTGTGGTGTCACCAATTGACCTTGGTGACCCAGGTAACTCGAACCCGTGGGGTTGTCACTTATTATTATTATTATTAATTATGCGAACCGACCTGAAGAGGGCAGATGTGACTCTGCCAAAAGGTCGTCATTTTACCATCGGTCCCGGCAGGGATCATTTATCAACTACGCGGATGAATTCCCGGAAACCACCTAACACATTTAGTGCCCGCGAAAACTTAAAAACAAATATATATATATATATATATATATATATATATATATATATATGTTATTTCTGATGTTCTCACAGTATGAAATGTAATTGACTGTTCTCGGGAATCTCTACTAAGCATAGTACAAATTGTACTACGCTTAGTAAGTGACAACATCAGTAATCCCGAAGAAGATGAGTGAGATCTCATTGCAACGTCGAAAATGTGTCTTTTCTAAGACAAACAAGAGAAACACGAGAAACAGTCATATATATATATATATATATATATATATATATATATATATATATATATATATATATATATATATATATATATATATATATGTGTGTGTGTGTCTAGTCGTAGGCTTTCACGGATGGAACAATGTTTGAATTCTGCAGACGTTTCGCCAAGGTCTCACCCGGAACCAAGTGTTCCGGGTGAGAACCGCGTCTGAATTTATTATATACTCGACGTTTCGACTCCTGCTTTGGAGCCATTACCAAGAGACAAAAGTGAAAAAGAGTTTCAGGCCCTAGATCGAACTCGGGGCCTCAATCTGCCTACTCCCTCTAGTCACTAGGTAACTGAACTGAATTTGAGTCTGTTCTGCTTCTTTTATTTATAGTTAGCGTGGGGTCAGAAGGGGTTGTCACGTGATGGGGTTGTGTTGTTTTTGTAATATTCACTATTTTATCAAAATGTAGTGATCAATTAAGGGTTAGTGTCTAAGCATACTCTTCTTGTTTCCAACCAAATTTCGCCTGGGGTCTCCTGAAGGATAATATTTTGTGTTGCACTTCTGAAAAATCCAATATTGTATACAAGGTATGAAATAAATGCCAATTAATTAACCAAAATTTCAAATGACAATTACTTCTTTCAAAATATTGTTATATAGTCCGTGGGTTCAATTTAAAATTATAAAATTAATATTCCCTTTCACTTTTCTAGAACCTTTATTTACATCAAATTATACAGAACAGCTGATTCACAATAACATTACAATATACACTCGTCGTCGCTGTCTAACTAACTTGCGATGGTGGGCTGCTTCCTTTTAAAACCAGCATTGAAAATTCTCGTACAATCAATCATCAGTTCTACAGCTGCCGAGCCATTTTGAGAACAATTGTTTCCTCAAAGCGATCGGTGTCGTGCTGGAATGAAACCAGGGCCGGCTTATGGACATTTCGTTACACCGCCACCCCTCTAATTCTGATCGTCCCGGTCAGAAACATCCTCTCCATGGTAGGGAGCGAGTCGATCAAAATAGACCACCTTCAACTTAGCCCGGTTTCGACGGATCCGGTAGACGACGTCATTAAGCCTCTTGACCACCTCGTATGGACCATCCCAGGCGGGTGTAAGCTTTGGGGATTTACCCTTGCTCCTTTGGGGGTTGTACAGCCAGACTTTGTCCCTCTCTTGGAACCCGACTGAATTGGACTTGAGGTCGTATCGCGTCTTCATCCGGTCACTGGTGGCCAACATCTGCGTTCGGGCTAATTCGTGTATTGCTAACATGTTATGTCGGAGCTGGTCGGCATAATCGTCGATGTCTTGGGAAGGTTCTTCGGGGGAACCAAAAGCCAAATCG
Source organism: Octodonta nipae (assembly GCA_034190945.1). Lineage (NCBI taxonomy): Eukaryota > Metazoa > Arthropoda > Insecta > Coleoptera > Chrysomelidae > Octodonta > Octodonta nipae. The sequence goes on along the minus strand of CM067217.1, from coordinate 89,632,872 downwards.
CAGGGTAATCGCAGCTCCTTTCCGAATAGGACCCTGACTGGAGTCAGGCCTGTACTATTATGTACGGCAGAGCGATATGCCAACAGGAATAGGGGAATATGCTCATCCCAATCACGCTGGTTATTGCTGACGACCTTGGATAGGTGTTGTTCCAAGGTCCTGTTGAATCTTTCCACCTTTCCGTCTGACTGTGGGTGTAATGGTGTTGTTCTCGTTTTCCTGATCCCCAACATCGTGCAGACCTTCTGGAATACATTCGATTCGAAGTTACGCCCCTGGTCTGAATGTAGTTCCATCGGGACGCCAAACCTGCTGAATAGTTGTTCTACTAGCACCGTTGCTACCGTGGTTGCCTCTTGGTTGGGTATCGCATATGTCTCAGGCTATTTGCTGAAGTAATCCATTGCGACCAGAATGTATTTGTTCTCCCTCTCAGACTCGGGAAACGGACCGGCGACATCGATGGCAATCCTCTCAAATGACACGCCCACAATGTACTGCTGCATTCTGCCTTTGGTCCGGGTCTTCGGGCCCTTACTGGCTGCACAGGTGTCGTATTTCCGGCACCAAGCTCTGACGTCTTCAAAGTAATTTACCCAGTAGTATCGCTGGCGAACTTTGTCTAGAGTTTTGTTCATGTCCAGATGGCCCTCGGTAATCTCATCATGTACTTCGGTCAGGATGGCTGGTACCTTTTTCTTAGAAACTACCAGTTGGGACTTGGGTTCTCGGCCATCAGTGCTTTTCCACACTCGCTTGAGCATTCCATTCTCTACTCTTAGAGAGTCCCATTGGGCACATAACGATTTCAGCACGCTGGAGTATCTAGCTACCTCGTCCCATCGTGGCCTGGGTGCGCCTCTCGTTTTAAGTGACAAGATTGGTTCGATGTCTGGATCAGCCATTTGGTCCTGGATGCACTGTTCCGTTGTCCAGTCTTCATTGGCCTGCACTCGGATCTGTCTGATGGAGATACCCTCTCGCTGTTCCGTCTTCAGATAATGTCCGCATTCTACTCTACAGGGTCTTCTGGATAGGGCATCGACATTATTGTGCAAACGGCCGGCACGGTGTTCCACCTTGAAATCGTATTGCTGTAATTTCTCCATCCACCTGGCCAGTTGTCTTTCCTGTGTGTTCATGTCCAGAAGCCATTTGAGAGCGGCATGATCTGTCCGGATTAAGAAATGACGACCTTAAGAGGTATTTGTGGAAATGGTCGACAGCCCTTATTACTGCAAAAAGTTCTTTTCTGCTGACGCAATAATTTCTTTCCGGTTTCGAGAATCCACGGCTGTAGTACTCTATCACCCTCTCTTCACCATCTTGCATCTGAGATAGACGGCCCCCAAACCTGTGTTGCTGGCGTCGGTGTCTAAGATGAACTTGCCGGACTGTGTAGGAAAGGTTAGGATTGGGCTGGAACATAGCGCTGCCTTCAGTCGCCTGAATGTGTTTCGCAATCCTGATTTCAACGGAAGGTCTCTTTCTCAGAGGTCAGCCGATGTAGAGGCGCGGCAATGGTGGCAAATCCCTCAACAAAACGCCTGTAGTAGGAACAGAGGCCCAAGAAGCTTCGGAGTTCATGCTTGTCTCTGGGGACTGGCCAATCACGGATGACTTCTATCTTGTCTTCATTGGTGCGGATTCCTGACTCGGACAGGACGTGGCCCAAAAACTCTACTTCTTTTTGGAACAAGGAACACTTCTTCGGATTGAGTCTCAGGTTGGCATTATTAATTCTGGAGAATACTTCGTCCAGGTTCTTCAGATGGTCGTAGAATGTCTGACCCATGACTAGAATGTCGTCGAGGTATACTAAGCACGTCCTCCATGTTAACCCGCTCAGTACATACTCCATTAGCCTCTCAAATGTAGCGGGTGCATTACATAACCCAAAGGGCATGACCGTGAACTGAAACAGCCCTTTACTGGTGGAGAATGCTGTCTTCTTTCTGTCGCTTGCGTGCAGACTAACCTGCCAATAGCCACTTTTTAGGTCTAGTGTGGAGAACCAACGGGAGCCTGCTAGTGTTATCAGAGTGTCACCGATTCGGGGTAGTGGATAGCTCTCTTTCTTGGTGACGTCATTCAACTTTCTGTAATCCACGCAAAATCGGGTGGTTCCATCCTTCTTTTTAAATAGCACGATGGGAGTGGACCATGGACTGATGGATGGCTCAATAACTCCATTTTGTAACATAGACTCGATGTTTTCCTCGATTGCCTGTTGTTGTCCCAATGGTAGTCGCCTAGGTGGTATTCTGATGGGTTGAGCCTTACCGGTATCTATTCGGTACTGGATGATGTTGGAATGACCTGTGGTTCCATCTTGACTGTTAAAAATTTGCCAGTGCTTCGCGATAAACTGCTTGGCTTTCTTCTGTTCGTCTGATATCAGGTGTTTCAAGTGGTCAGCAAACTGTTGTATGAATTCTTTATTGGGCCCTGCCTCCTTCACCGATGTCTGCTACCCTTCTTCGCAATTGATGATGGTCTCGACTGACTCGAAACAAGCTATCTCTTGACCATTGGCAATTCTGATGTCGTTGTTGGACAAATTCAGGACTCTGATTGGTATATCTCGTCCGGTTTTAACTATAGCCCGTCCAACCAGGTAGTCATGAGCTGAGTGTACGGGCTCCACCATTCCAACGCAGCTCCCAGGATTGCTGTCTAGCTGACCATGAATAATCTGTTCCGTTCGACCGGGAATTCTAGCTGAAGAATTTGCCACAATTTTTATGGGCGTGACTGATGTGTTGACGGGCCGTGTCAATACAAATTCCTCATTCAGGAACCGAAGAACATCATATCTCGGGTCGAACATAAATCCATGCTGGCTAATTAGGTCCATTCCCAGTATAAAATCGTCCTCAATATTCGCTACCAGGACCCTATGCCGGATCATGTTGTCCCCTATCTGTAGCACGACATCCGCCTCACCCTGTATTGACATGGACTCGCCGGTGACTGTTCTGAGCTGGATGTTACTGTTAACTGGCCGAATTTCTGATGACCCCAAAACCCTGGACGTGGCAATGGACACAGCGGCGCCGATATCGATGGTGATGGTAACTGCTCGGCCATTGATGGTACCCCTGATGACTAGGCTGCTGCTATCTAGGCAAAATCCCGGATGGAGTGTTTTGGGGGCTGGTGGAGGGTCAGTCAGCATTCGCCCGTTATGCTGCCTGGCTGACGGTCCCTGGACATGTGGCTGTTCTGTTCGTTACCCCTGGTCGGTGATCGTTCAGGTGGCCTTACTCTGCAGTCGCGTTGGAAGTGCCCTGTCCGTCCACAACGGTAACATGCTCTTCTGGTATCAGTTCTCTGTGACTCTGCTAATAGTTTGTTCATACCAGCCAACTGTGCTTGAAATGGTGACTCTGGCTCCTCCTGGTTGAAGGAAACTGTTCGGACCCTCGGCTTGGACATGTTCATGACTGCCTCTACTTCCAAGGCCCGAAGTAAAGCTTCATTACATTTCTTGACGCCACTCTCTTAAATTTCTTTGTACTTCCACATCTCTGATGCCGTTTATGAAACTCTGTGTGGCCAACTGGTCTTTCGTTTCCTCTGGCAGGTCTGGGTAGGACAAGTGAACTAACCGTCTAATCTCTGCTTCGAATTCTTGAAGGCTTTCACCGGATGTTTGCGTTTTTCCACTCAGTTGGACTTGGTCGGACCTCTTAACAAAATTACCAGAGAAGTAGATTTTTCTTGATTACCCCAACTATTAGCTGTAGCCACGGCCTCAAATCGCCGTTTATACATGGGCCAAGATGAACTGCCGTCGAATGTGGGTGGTTTACTAATGGAACCTTTGGTACTCACAGTGTGCTGGTATTTTCCTCGCTGTAAGTCCTGTTGCATTTTTTTGATTTCTGTTTCGACCTGTTTTGGATGGCCCTGATAATTATCTTGTACTTCATTTACTTCACTTTTTACCGTGTTTTTAATGGAACTTATTTCAAATTTCACCTGGCTTTGGATGGAATCGAAGTCATCTACTTTGATTTCAAGAGTCTCCACATTACTTTTTAGGATCTTTATGTCGTCGTTTATTTCTTTTATGTCTGATTTAACTATTTGCATTCTTTCATTAACTGTTTCATTAACTTGCGATACTATTTGTATTAATTGTTCAAATTGCAGTTGACTTTTTTCTTCTAATATTTTAGACTCGTTTTTTCTCGTCAATTCAGTTTGATATTGTTTTTCTACAAATTTCGAGAACAATCCTTCAATTAAATTATGTTGTTTACTTTTCATAGTGGAAACAAGATTTTGTTGTTCACTTTTCATAGTGGAAACAAGATTTTCTAATTCTATTTTACGTTTTTCATCGATATTAGTGACAAGATATCCTAACTCAACTTTAAATTTATCATCAAAAGATTTCACTAACCTTTGTTGAAAGTATTCTTGATGTTGTTTCTCCTTCTTGTCACGTTTTTCTAGAATCTGGGCTATTTTTTCGTCTAGTCCCTCCGTAACCTGCTTGACTATTTTTTTGGTAGTTTCGTCCATTTTTTCCATGCTACGGGCTTCCATAAATCAAATTACGATTTTAACTGCACTTAATCCTGCACTTCTGATCACCAAATTGTTATATAGTCCGTGGGTTCAATTTAAAATTATGAAACTAATATTCACTTTCACTTTTCTAGAACTTTAATTACATCAAATTATACAGAACAGCTGATTCACAATAACGTTACAATATATGCTCGTCGTCGCTGTCTAAGTAACTTGCGATGGTGGGCTGTTTCCTTTTAAAACCAGCATCGAAAATTCTAGTACAATCAATCATCAGTTCTACAGCTGCCAAGCCATTTCGAGAACAATTTTTTCCTCAAAGCGATCGGTGTCGTGCTGGAATGAAACCAGGGCCGGCTTAAGGAAATTTCGTTACAATATAATAAACAGCAGTTTCAAAATTAGATGAGAACACCGCTGAAATAATTCGACAAGATGTGTCACATGTTCTAAGAAAGTCTAAACCACCCAAAAGAAACCTATCTATAGAAGAAAATGAGGCCTTGAAACAACTTCGCCTCAACAAGGACATTGTCATTCTACCGCTGATAAAGGAAATGCGACTTTAGATACAGCGGATTATTCAAACAAAATTCAAACATTGTTACAAGATCCAGCTATTTAAACAAATTAATACTGACCCAACAACTTATTTGGAGAAAACAACCAAGGCCAAAATCCAAGCAAGTAGGATCGACAAAAATCTCCAACTGCAACTCATTCCGCGTGAAAAGTCATCGAGATGTCCGAAATTCTATGGGTTGCCAAAAGTACATAAAGAAGGTGCACCTTTGAGGCCAATAGTAAGCTCAATTGTATCCCCAACACAACACCTAGCCAAATACCTAGCCCAACAACTTCAACCGTTTGCAGAGGAGGCAGACTCATATGTGAAAAATTCGACACATTTCATCGAAATACTTAGAAAAACGGTCTTACAACCAGAGTGTCTTCTTGTAAGTTTTGACGTAGTGTCCCTTTTCACCAACATCCCTATCGACGAAGCCTTGGATATCATAATAGAAAAATACAAATCACCTCAAAACCTTGTAGACTTAACAAGGCAATATCTGATGAACACCTATTTTGTTTACGAGAACCAACGATACAAATAAGTGGAAGGAGCTCCAATGGGATCACCACTCTCACCAGTAATAGCAAACCTTTTTATGGTTGCGATATGTGGATGATACATTTGTGATTTGGCCTCATGGGAGGGAACACCTCAACACATTTCTAGACCACCTTAATGGCATCCATCACAAAATAAAATTTACTATGAAGGTTGAAGCCAACAATCGACTGCCATTCCTTGATGTTCCGATAAATAGGAAGGAAGATGGAACCCTTGGCCATACAGTATATAGGAAAGCAACTCACACCAACAGATACCTTCATGCTAATTCTCATCACCACCCAGCCCAACTACAAGCCGTCGTCAAGACTTTAGTAACCAGATCACAAAGACTAGCTGACCAGGACAACATCAAACAGGAAATGGACAGTTTAAAAACAGCTCTGAGACAAAACGGATTTACAGACCGAAGTATACAAAGAGTCCTAAAGTCAAAATCGAGACAAACAGATGCGGAGCATGAGACACCAATAACCAAGGCTTATTTACCGTATGTCAAGGGGACCACGGACAGTATTGCAAGAATTCTACGGAGACACAATATCGATACTATTTTCAATACAGACAGAAAAATAAGCACGGTGTTGAGGACTCCGAAGACGAGGATCCCTTTAGAACAACAGGGAGTGTACGAGATTCCATGTGCAGACTGCCATAAAACCTATGTGGGGCAAACTAATAGAAGAATTCAAGCTAGACGTGATGAACACCAGAAAGCTGTAAGAAAGCAGGAAAAAACAACATCCATTGCGGAACACGCCACACGATGTCACACCGAATAGACTTTGAGAACACCAGAGTACTGGCAAATATAGAACACCCGAAATCAAGACTCGTAAGAGAGGCAATTGAAATAGCGAAGAGGCCTCACTGTCTAAACGTACGCAATGAAATTCAGAACTTATCGAATTATTGGAAAATTCTATTAAACACCGTACCGGCCCGGACCCGTCCAATAACAACTCAACCGGAAATAACAAATCAGCAGGCGGGAGGCGCTCCCACTGAGCGCCCAGGGTCAATCACACGCAGCCGTTCACGGTGCCAACCAATAGGGCCGAGCCGCGACTATATAAAAGCGCTTCTGAAAATCTTAGTAACTAAAAACGAAAGCAGAGGGCTACGAGAATTATGCGAACCGACCTAAAGAGGGCAGATGTGACTCTGCCGAAACGTCGTCATTTTACCATCGATCCCAGCAGGGATCAGTTATTAACTACGCGGATGTATTCCCGGAAACCACCTAAAACATATATATATATATATATATATATATATATATATATATATATATATGTCCGTCTACCAATATGACTACCACACATGGACTACCATACATGGGACATTTGCATTTAAACGGGCGACCGGGCACTTATGACGACCGTATATGGTCGTCGGATCGACTTCCCTTGCCATTCGATTCTCCAGGTTGTTAACGTGCTAATAAACGAAAAAAACGTGGTCGCCCAAATGATAGTAAGACATAAAAAAATAGTTCGCGAAATGTCCGCCTAGCGCGCTGATGCCCGTAAACGTAAAGTTGGTTGAGAATGTATAGGTTCCATTAGATGGATACAGGAGCAACCGATTATATTGGCAACACGGAGGTCGTCCGGGTCATGTCAAATGGCATTGTCCGTTTGAAACTATATTGTTTATATTAATTCCCTTGTGCTGTGTGTCGGAAAGATCTCTTGCTTTCTTTTGTGAAATATTTTGCGGCTGCGGCAACATTATAAGTTAACAAACAATTCTCGGAAATAAAATTATTGCTACTTTATTCGTGGAAGAAAATGTAACTGGGGAATTGTATTTGGAAAATGTGATAAATCCCCTTACAACAGAATCTTTAGAAAACCAAATAGATCAAGATGGAACTTTGTTGCTAGACGAAGAAAACCAATTTTCTCAACGGAGCACCTCCACTTATGCCTTGCCTGTATTGAATCGACTTAATGAGACATTTCTAGATAAATGGATTGGAAGAAGGAGCGCTATAGAATGGCTAGCAAGATCACTCGACCTAACGCCCCTTGACTTTTTTTATGGGGACATCTAAAAACTGTGGTGATAAAACTCAATCTCGCGATATTTTTGAACTTAGAAGTAGAGTAGTGGAGGAGTGCGGATTACACCAGAGACGCTTCAAAAAGTGCGGGAGGATTTCGGGCTGAGACTTTACCATTGTCTTACCCACAATGGCGGACATTTTGAACATCTAATTTAAGTATAAGGTAATTCTAACGCTAATACAATATTAAAATGTAAAAACAATGTAAATAATAATTATTTTAATTTGAAAGTCTAAAATGGCATTACTCTGTAAAAACTAATCTGATTAAAAAAAACATTGGCCAAAAAGAGACCTTTAAAAAGAAGTATCACATGATACCCCTTTGTATTTAAACTTTTAGAAGTGATTTTCTCCCCTGCTTAGAGGTTGAAACTACCGATACGTGTAAAATTAGGAGTTACACTTAAACAAAATGATAAAAAAATAAAAAGTTAAAAAAATATGTGAAAAAATTGAGTAAAACAGGGCTGTTCTTTTTTTCGTGACAAGAATTCATTAAAATAATAAATAGAATTGTACCTATTCCTAACGCAAAACATACTATTTTTTCAGCAAGTCGGAAAACTAAAGCTAAAAGTCTGTAAATGTCAAAGTAAATATCATATAAATATCTTTCCAAATTTAAAAGTCAAGATATGTCAGAACATTGTGATTGATTGCACGATGATTTTAAACTGTAAAAAAATAACTTACAACATTTTAAAAATTCTCTTTCAGTAGGCTTTATTATACGATTGTATGATATTAAGGCCTAGGATTTTAACATGCATAAATAATCATAATAGGCTTCTTAGAGCGCGTTTATAAGCACATCCCGCGCTCCGACTTCTATTGTAAGTCTGTGCAATTCAGACAATTGTCGGTGGGATTAGAAAAGTTGGGGGTTTACACGTAAGTTGTAAAAATTGATGTATGTCGGTGTATTTCTGTTGTTATTTGTGATATGTCCCGAAATCATTTCAAGCGTTTAATTCCTACAAAAAATTGTTCCTTTTGGGTAGTTATTTGAAACGAAACCTCCCATGCTAATACTAGTAATAAATATGAAAGCTGAACTTAAAGTTCGCATAGACTATCGTCGCCTTTTTCCTAAGTCTGCACAGATGTTTGCACGAACAAAACCCACAGTTACATTTGGTAATTGAGATCAATAATAATAATAGGTGCGGAGGATTGTTAGACGGTAACCTTTCTCACCCATATTATAAATCTTTTCATGATGACTTTTCAATCCTGGATTATCATATACTTCATTCAGTCTTTTGAAGCGATCTTCTGTGTGTGCCCTCTCCTTCATCGAAGGTTGGTGATCACATCCGCAAAGGTCTCCCAAACTGTAGCCGCACTAATAAGGTTTTCAAAGTTCCTGATATTCCGAATCCCTGATAGGTTTTTCCTGCCAATTCCCCATTTACCCTCTATTTTTCCTTGGATTATAGACTACAGCAGTTCTTAGAACGTGCCCCAGGTAAGCCGTTCTTCGTGTTTTTACTGTGTGGAGCAGTTCTCGATCTTTGTGTACAGTGCATCCCATTTTGGTTGAGATTGCCAGGTTACTCGGTTGTTATTGAAGATAGAGTCTTGCGGTTTTCACATACTTGTTCTACTTTTTTGTGAAACTCAGGATGGCCATATCAGATTTTGCATAAGTGTTTCCATTTATAAGATACAGGGCGATTATGATAATTTATACTTTTTGGACCCCTTCTATATCTACGAAGTTATTAGAAATACTCTTGCGCTAAAAACCACGTCTAATAGAAAATTTTGCATAGAATCCAGTGGAGTACTCAATTTTTTTCCGAGTATGGTTTTGAAGATACTACACAACATTATATATTTTTAAATGGAACACCCTGTATTTTATTATTCATTGAATTCGTTATTTTTTTCCCTTTAAAATAATGTGTAATACAATACACATGGTATTATTAGAAATGCTAAAAAACACTAAAAAGCTGAGTTTTTTGCTAGTAGGCCATGTATTTTCCCTTTAAAAGGAGAATCAAACAAATAATTCCATTTGAGATTTTTTATAGGAGTTTACCAGCAAAGAAAAATAATGTTAACAATAATTCAATAACATGAAACACGAAGTTTAGGTACCTAAAAGCAACTAATAAATAGCTATACATCGTTCATTATGTATAACAAACAGAACAAGTATTACAAATCAAATATCTATCTTACAATTAATTTATTACCTTATTGATTTAACTGTTCAAATTGTTGTCCATTTTCCCTAACACATAATTGGCAAACCTTTCCATCTCGCATGAATCCATTTAAAATTATTATAGGATTCCGCCTTTTGGAACAATATTTTATCTAGTGAGCGCTCGAGAGAAAAACGTAAATCTGATCAAGCTGTCATTGTTAGTAACTATTGTGTTTTATCGTGTTTGAGTTTACAAGATCATTATATAAATAATTATTCGTGAGTTTGCTGGTTGATAATTGATAATGGCTGGAAGAGAATTCGTTTTTCAAAATAACGAAAAATACGATATGATACAATGTTTAAATCAATGTTATGAGAATGTTGAAGAAGCTTTAGAACTATATTTCCACAGGTATAAAGTACGAGTATTTTACCATAAGATATTTCATGAAATCGCGTTTTTAAAACTTTCAGGTATCCAGAGAGGCATCAACCTAGTCGAGCAACTATATTTAGTCTAAAGAATAATTTACTAAGTTTTGGTGCATATTCTAAACCTCGATCAAAGGTGTATAACAAAGAAAATCGAGAAATGAATGAAATAAATGTGTTAGCTAGCGTTCATGCCTATCCCCAGACTTCTTGTGCGAAATTAGAAAATTACACTGGAGTTTCTCAATCACCGGTCCAAAGAATTTAAAAAAATATATAAATTTAAACCTTACATAGTCAATATTGCCCAGCACTTATATCCTGGAGATGCAGCAAGACGGTTAAATTTTTGCAATTGGTTTTTAGACCAAACTCGAAGGGACAATGATTTTGTAAGGAAAGTTATTTGGTCAGACGAATCTCATATAAGCAGTGCCGGTATATTTAACAGGCAGAATACAAGATACTGGTATGATGAGAACCCGCACTTAATTTTTGAGCGACAACAGCAGGGTCGATTTGGTTTTAATGTAGCCTGTTTCATACTGGGGACAAAAATAAAGTACCGCATTTTTGAAGGAACCCTTACCGCCAATAGGTATTTGACAATCCTAGAAGACTTATTACCCGAAATATTGGAAGATGGTCTCCTCGAATTTCGCAATTCTATACACTTTCAACAAGATGGCGCCTCTGCCTACAATTCTAGATTAATTGGGCGCTTTTCAGAAAATAATTTTCAAGGATGTTGGATAGGAACACATGGACCAATTAGGTGGCCTACAAGATCACCCGATTTATCTACATTGGACATTTTTTGTGGGGTTATTTGAAAAATAAAATATATACCAACAGACACAACAGTCGCGAAGAACTTCGTGCCGCAAAGGAGGCAGCTTTTCGGGATTTACAAAGGCGACCTGTTATAATTTTAAATGCACTCAGGCGTATTGAAAAGGTTTGCCAATTATGTGTTAGGGAAAATAGACAACAATTTGAACAGTTAAATCAATAAGGTAATAAATAATGTCCAAAATTAATTTTAAGATAGATATTTGATTTGTAATACTTGTTCTGGTTCATCGAAGTTTCCTTGGACTTCCATCGTCTTGAAGTGGTTGATCTCACAACGTTTCAATAGCTGTGTATCTGCTATCATCATCAGGTGAATGATAGGAAATTCAGAGTATCGGTCGCCGGTCATGGTTATTGGGTCTTATCTGGTCCAATCAGCGTCGTCGTACCTGGAGGTTGGTTGCCGGTGATGCGTAGCGGCAGAGGCTGAAGAAGAGCTCTCCAAATATTTTTAATTTGAACGCTGGGCTCGCTAATTATATTATCGTTCGAGATTATATATGCCGTCTCTATGAATTTTCTTTTGTACCAGTGCTCCTCCTTGTGAATTGCTTTAGCCTGGTCCCAGTTGATATTATGGTGTTCGGTCCATGCGTGATTAGCTAACCCAGACTTCGTTACCTCTGTCCTTTGAGTAGCTGTGCGGTGTTCCTTAATCCTGGTGTCCAGCGGTGTTTTGTCTCTCCAATGTAAATATTGCCACATACACACGGTATGCTGTATATTTGGTATTGCTGGTGTGTCGGGCCTCGTTCTTGTTATCATGCTCCTCAAGGTGTCGTTGCTTTTTGAAGATAATTCTGATTCCATAGCTGTGTGCAATTCTTCTAAGTTTCTACGATAGGCCTTTAGTATACGGTAATAGTAGAGTTGCTACCGTGGTGTCCTCTTCCTGCGTAGTTGGTTTGTCCAGCTCTTCAAACGCCTTGGTAACGATCGTTTCCGGATATCCATTCGCCAAAAGGTCTTCTCTAAGTTTCACATGTTCTTCTTTGAGGGCTTTTGATGTGCTGCAGAATTGGTTGGAATTGTAGTGAAGGTATAATCCTGTATGCGTAGCCTTCCTGTAGACTGTTGTTTGGATTCCGGTTCTAGTCCTTTGACATTTTACATCAACGAATGGTAGGCACCCACTCTCTTCCATTTCCATGGTGAATCTAATGGATGGTTGGGATTGGTTCAGGGGCTCCAGGAATGCCCGTAGTTCTGTCTCTCCATGTTGCCAAATAATAAAGGTGTCATCGACATACCTCAACCATAGCTTAGGCTGCTTCTCGAAACTACTCAGTGCATGTTCTTCGAACCATTCCATGTAGATGTTGGCGATGGTTGGCGATAACGGGGAGCCCATAGGTAATCCATCTTCTTGCATGAAGAACCTGTCCTTCTCTTGAAAGTAGCAGTTCTTGAGGCAACATTCAAGTAAGTCCATGATTGAGTCTATTGGCAGCTCCGTCCTCTCCATCAAGGTTTCGTCTTCAGTAAGTTTTTCCTCACTATGTTGAGAGATTCGTCTAGTGGTACGTTCGTGAAGAGATTTTCAACGTCGAAACTTACTAAGCGATGTTCTGGCCCAAGTTCCATGGATCCGATGATTTCGACAAAGTGCTTTGAGTCCTTGACGTGCGATGATGTTTTGCCCTCTAAAGGTTGGATGATTGGTAGAAGGAATTTCGATAGTGCTGCTGTTGGTGAGTTGCGTGAACTTGTAATCGGTCTGAGAGGTACTCCAGCCTTGTGTATCTTGGGTAGTCCATAAAGATGTGGTGGTTTGCTGTGATGTGGCGTCAATTTTCTCCTTGTCTCGGGTAGAATGTATTCAGCATGATCTCTGAGAATGTTGTAAGTTTTCCGTTCTATTCTGGATGTTGGATCAGTAGGCAGTGGCAGGTATTTTCCCTTCGACAGTACTTCGTCGATTTTCTTGTTGTATTCCCTTCTGTCCATTAGGATGGTGGCATTTCCTTTGTCTGCTGGTAGAATGATGATAGATTTGTCGTCCTTAAGTGTTTTTATGATTCTCCTTTCGGATTCGTTGATGTTTTGTTTGATGTATTGTGTTTTCTCAATTGCGGTTCTGACTTTCCAACGGAATTTTTCCAGTTGCGGTGTCTCTTTGCTAACTATTGCTGACTCCACGAAACTGATGATATCTAGTACTGGCATCTTTTTTGGAGCTACAGCGTAATTTAGCCCCTTAGAAAGCAGTGTTTCCTCGACTGCTGTGAGAACTCTGGATGACAAGTTCACCACTGTTTTCCTGTTGGTCGTATCCTTCGGCAACTGCTTCCTGGTAAGTTTGTTAAGTTGTTAAGTTTATAAGTGTGCACCTTTTGTCCGATTCGTCTGATGTTGTCACAGTGTTTTTGAATCGAAGCAAAAATCGGCATGTGGTCCTCCTCGTGTGTGCATCTTCTGATTTCTTTAAACCGTTCTTCTGCGTCCTGCAGAAGTTGGGATTTCTTCCAAGGATGATGGTTGATTTCTGACCTCACTAAAGCATGGCTGACCTTGTCAAGTATCTTCTGTGCTTGTTTCCCTGGGATTGGCGACTTCAATTTGAAACCATTTGGTATGATCTTTAGATCTCTGGTGTAGCGTAGGAACTTGATGTGATCCTCTTATCTGGTAATCTTCTTCATAGTCTTCTCGTATCCTCTGAATTTCCCATTGATACCGGGTCCGTACCGGGCTTCCAATGTTAGTCTGAAGTTGGTAGACAATGTAACTCGTTCATCGAAGTTTCCTTGGACTTACATCGTCTTGAAGTGGTTGATCTCATAACGTTTCAATAGCTGTGTATCTGCTATCGTCATCAGGTGAATGATATACAGCATACCGTGTGAATGTGGCAATATTTACATTGGAGAGACAAAGCGACCGCTGGACACCAGGATTAAGGAACACCGCACAGCTACTCAAAGGGCAGAGGTAACGAAGTCTGGGTTAGCTAATCACGCATGGACCGAACACCATAATATCAACTGGGACCAGGCTAAAGCAATTCACAAGGAGGAGCACTGGTACAAAAGAAAATTCATAGAGACGGCATATATAATCTCGAACGATAATATAATTAGCGAGCCCAGCGTCGAAATTAAAAATATTTGGAGAGCTATTCTTCAGGCTCTGCCGCTACGCATCACCGGCAACCAACCTCCAGGTACGACGACGCTGATTGGACCAGATAAGACCCAATAACCATGACCGGTTAAGGGTATAATATAAATACGACCGATACTCTGAATTTCCTATCATTCACCTGATGACGATAGCAGATACACAGCTATTGAAACGTTGTGAGATCAACCACTTCAAAACGATGGAAGTCCAAGGAAACTTCGATGAACGAGTTACATTGTCTACCAACTTCAGACTAACTTGTTCTGGTTGTTATACATAATGAACGATGTATAACTACATGCTTGCTTTTAGGTACCTAAATTTCGTGTTTCATGTTATTGAATTATTGTTAACATTATTTTTCTTTGCTGATAAACTCCTATAAAAAATCTCAAATGGAATTATTTGTTTGATTCTCCTTTTAAATGGAAAATACATGGCCTACTAGCAAAAAACTCAGCTTTTTAGTGTTTTTTAGCATTTCTAATAATACCATGTGTATTGTATTATACATTATTTTAAAGGGAAAAAATAAAAAATAATAACGAATTCAATGAAATAATAAAATACGGGGTGTTCCATTTAAAAATATATAATGTTGTGTAGTATCTTCAAAACCATACTCGGAAAAAAGTACTCCACTGGATTCTATGCAAAATTTTCTATTAGACGTAGTTCTTAGCGCAAGAGTATTTCTAATAACTTCGTAGATATAGAAGGGGTCCAAAAAGTATAAATTATCAAAATCGCCCTGTATCTTATAAATCGAAACACTTATGCAAAATCTGATATGGCCATCCTGAGTTTCACAAAAAAGTAGAACCGGTATGTGAAAACCGCAAGACTCTATCTTCAATAACAACCGAGTAACCTGGCAATCTCAACCAAAATGGGATGCACTGTACTCTTCTCAAAACTACCTCATTAGTTGTGTGCGACGTCCATGTAATTCTTAGGAGTCTTTGGTATGTTCACATTTTAAATGTCTTTGATGTAAATCAATATTTAGTTGTTTATCGCACAATATGTTCTTCAGCTAAATGAAATTTTGTCGTGCTTGTTCAATCCTAGACTTTATTTCTATGTAGTGGTCTAGACTCAAGTCAATACAACAGGCCAGGTAATTAAACTGATCAACCCGTAAAGGCAGGGAGACGTTAAAATTACTGGATCTTAACATTATCTTCGTTTTGTTGATGTTTATCGTCACATTATAATTTTTGCATGTCATATTTATTCTATTTATTATGTTTTGTAGCCCAATATCTGTATCTGTATTTTATCCCTCATTTCAGTGTTTAAGTGCCTCCACAAATAAGTATTCCGAATATATATTAAAAAGTGTGGGGGACAGAACGCACTTACAAATATTAACGTTTTTTGATAACAAGGTATTATCAAATTTTATTTTTGCAGATTGGTTCCAGTACAGATTTCCGAGGATCCTCAACATTGAATTGTTGGATCCCAATACGGCTGAATCCAACAATTCAAAAAGTTGGTCATGTCACACTCGCTGAAACGCCATTGCAAAGTCGACGAAACCAATATGTAAATCTTTCTGGTGATGACAACATTTTTGTATTAGGACTTGTAGGCTAAATAAAGGTTCTCTTGTGCCTATTTCGAAACCCAAATTGTTCCCGGCTAATAACAAATTTGCATTTGTTATATATTTTTATGATTTATGATTTTTAGTAGTATTTTTTAAACGTAACTCATGAGGTTTATGAGTCTGTAGTCGTTACATTTCCTTGCAATATGCTTTTTGGGTAGGGGTACAAAAATTGCTTCAAGTCAGTTTTGGGGAATCTTACCTGACTTATATATTTCCGTAAACAGAAGTACAAGCAAATCTACATTTCTCTCATTTATAAGTTTAATCATCTCTGAGTTTATCTGGTCAGGGCCCGCTGTTCTATTTTTCAGTTGGTTAATAACTCGTAAAATCTTACTCTTTAGAAAATGAAGACGTCCTGTATGTTCATCAATGGTGTCTAGTTGTTGTGTTTCGCCCATGAACATTTCTTGAATGTACCTTTCCTATTGTTGTAATTTCTCTTCCTCACCACAAATTATTCTGCATTCTGTGTCTTCTAGCAAATTTATCCTTCTCTTATTACTGTGTTTTTTATTTTTTTTCTGTAAGCTTCTCAATTTCTTCACATTTCCGCGTCATCCAGCTTTATTTAGCTACTCCTATTTTGTTTCTCATTTCTTAGAGTTTGCTTCTCGTCTTTTATCCATTAAGCTTAAAATTGCATTCTGTTTTCTCTTTCATATAAATTAATTGGCTTTAGATTGTTGTTTGTTACTTCTAAAATTGTATCTTTGATCTTTTTCCAGTGTTATCTGTGTCGATTATTCTATTATTATCTTAATAAGTCAAGTTGTCTGTTAAGTTGTTCAGATGTGGTTGCTTTAACCGTTTCTTCTTTTAGGATCCCTATTTCAGTTCTTTCTTCTATTTTCAATCTCTGTATCATTTTTTGCTTAAGGCGAATGTTAATTACAACTGGATTGTGATCTGATCCAATATCGGACCCGGGATAAGCTTTTGCATTACAGATTCAGCTCCAGAAGCTTTGATTAATAAGTCTATTTGATTCTTCACGATTCTGTTGTTATTGTGTTTTGGGATGTCCATGTATATAACCTGCTTGGGTGGAGTTTAAATAATGTGTTGAGATTATGATATGATTTTGGCAAAATTCTGTCAGTCTATCTCTACGGCCATTACGTTTTCCCAAGCCACACTCCACTATGATGTTCCCGAATTTTCCCTGGCTGACCTTAGCGTTCATATCACCCATTATTATTATCACCTCACGAGGTTTTGTTGTTTTTAATAAAACGTCTAGTTCATTATACCATGTTTCTATTTCTTCTTCTAATTTCTCGGCTGTTGGGGCACGTCTGAATAAGGTTTATATTTATTTGGTGTTCCGTCATTTGAATTACTATGTTTCTATCTGAGTAAGAAACAAAATTTTTCACTGCATAAGTAATATTGTTATTAAGTATTTTGCCCCCTCTATTTCGGCGTTCTGCTTCATTAGTTCCTGAATAATAAAAAGTTTTTCCCATTGATTCTGTCTTACCTGATCCGGACCATCCCTAATTTTTCAGACTCAAACAATGTCCTCGTGTTCCATGTTGATTGGTATTTTTAAATTATTTTTAGAACTAAATGTTGTCGTGTTATTTACACTCAAAACCATCCTCCCCAGAGATCCGATTGGAGGATGAGTTTTACCAATGGAATTTTTAACATTAAGCGATTCCATAATTTGTATTTGAGAGCGTGTGATTTTCTTGGGTTGAGGTACTTTCCCGTTGCTTTCAACTACATGTTTATGTGAATCAAGTTATCCTGCCAATACTCGGTCGCCAGAGCCTGGTTCGTTATCTAGCAGGGTGTACCGGGTTGAAGTGATCATCAACAATAAATTTATTATTTGGGTACATAAACTTAACTTTTCATCTAGATATTTCTGGATCTCTGTTCACGAACGCCAGAAACCAACCTTAACCAGCAACTCTCGTATGTTGATTGACATTATGGTTGATGTAATTAAGGTCGGAAAATTTATAGACTATGCGTCGGAGAATCGGTGATGTTACAAACAATCCTACTTCAGAAAATCTAATAATTGTGATCGTCATTGAGTGTATTTTCGACTAGTGTTTGTTCAAATTGCCAGTCTGGAGTTTTTCTAGAAACTTATACCTATCAGCAGCTTCCTATGTGTTCAACATTTCTCTTTCCATTACTTGGATAGCCGAAACTAAGTCATGTTCAAATCTCAAGGATCGTTTGGGAGACATCGTGGTTACAGTCACTAAAAAATAGCAATAAATCAATTAGTAACAGTTGTAATTACTCATTTATTTTCTTAATATTTTGAAAAATAAACAGTAAAAAAGACAAATATTGATACAAAAAAAGGAGGATAAATAAGTAGGTATACAGAGAAATTTGGTAGACCTTAAAAACCGCCGACAACGTGTGTATCGTATAAGCATGAAAAAATATAAAGCTATTGCACAAAATTGTATATATAGATATATATACTGGGTGGGCCATTTTAATCTATGCCCCCGAATCGTTTCGTTAAAGAGTTCATATAAAACTTGTTCAAGGAGAAGGGGCCACTTCTTGGTGGAAGTAATTTTGACCTTGAAGTTCATTTTTAAGGTCATTTGAAAGTCAGAGTTTTTTTAATGCAACCCGTGTTTTTGACACTGAATTCGGGAATAGCGGGAAATTTTACGCCTGGGAATATATATGTGTGTGTGTGTGTGTGTGTGTGTGTGTGTTAGGGGGGTTAGTTGATAACTGATCCATGCCGGGATCGATGGTAAAATGACGACGTTTCGGCAGCTACACGTGTCCTCTTCAGGACATTTTCAGGAGCGCTCGCGCTATTACATAGTGGCGGCTCGGCGCCTATCGGTTGGCACCGTGAACGGCTGCGTGTGATTGGCCCTTGGAGCTCAGTGGCCACGCCTCCTGCTTGCTGATTGGTTATATCCGGTTGAGTTGTTATAGGACGGGTCTGGGTCGGTACGGTGTTTAATAGAATTTTAAAACAATTCGATAAGTTCTGGATTTCATTGCGTGCGTTTAGACTGTAAGGCCTCTTCGCTATTTCAATTGCCTGTCTTACGAGTCTTGATTTCGGGTGTTCTATGTTTGCCAGTACTCTGGTGTTCTCAAAGTCTATTCGGTGTGACGTCGTGGTGGCGTGTTCCGCAATGGATGTTATTTTTTCCTGCTTTCTTATAGCGTTCTGGTGTTCATCACGTCTAGCTTGAATTCTTCTGTTAGTTTGCCCCACATAGGTTTTATGGCAGTCTGCACATGAAATCTCGTACACTCCCTGTTGTTCTAAAGGATCCTCGACTTTGGAGTCCTCAACACCGTGCTTATTTTTCTGTCTGTATTGAAAATAGTATCGATATTGTGTATCCGTAGAATTCTTGCAATACTGTCCGTGGTACCCTTGACATACGGTAAATAAGCCTTGGTTATTGGTGTCTCATGCTCCTCGTCGGTTTGTCTCGGTTTTGACTTTAGGGCTCTTTGAATATTTCGGTCTGTAAATCCGTTTTGTCTCAGAGCTGTTTTTAAACTGTCCATTTCCTGTTTTATGTTGTCCTGGTCAGCTAGTCTTTGTGATCTGGTTACTGTAGTGAATTTAATTAAGTGGACTGTAGTTTTGAGATGGTTCTAATTTGATAAAAAACTCAATTGCCCTTCATAACAAAACTCTTACCTTAGATCTAGTAAAAGCCTTGGGAAATCTGCCATCCATGTATTTGTCTGCATTCGCCGCGGGTAGCCGGCCTTAACCCTGAGTTTTTAGGCACAACTAAAGTTTATATTGTTGGGAAATGCGCACTCACGAGGGGGTTTACAATAAGTGAGTAATAGCTGCACACACACTTTGGGGTTGCACTAGCGAGCACATAGGGAAACGCTTTTTCCTTGAGAGTTTCTAGTGAGGTTCATACTGGACGAGGCAGAGTTTTTTCCAAGCAATTGAGAATATACATATGTAAATATAAAGGCTGTCTCTTTTAAACCCAAAAAAGACAGAGTGTTCTGAACATACCGTCCACCAAAATGGTACATTTTCAAAACACGAGAGATAAAAATAAAAAAAAACTTCTTGTGAGAAAGAGAAAAAAATATTATCTAGTTGTACTCTAGAGGTGAGTTTAATCTATCTATATATATATATATATATATATATATATATATATATATATATATATAGAAAATAGCCATAGTGGCAAAATGGGAGTTAAATATAAAAAGATAGAGAGAGATTTAACCTTAGAGACAGGACGCTTAAATTCGTCCTTTTGGGTACGAACAGTTACGACTCGAATTACGCCATCCGCACCAGGATGGACATCAATTATACGCGCTAGCGCCCACTGCAAAGGTGGTGAATTGTCTTCCTTCAAAAGAACAAGAGTACCAATATTAATAGGCGTGCTTGAGTCACTCCACTTACTCCTTTGTTGAAGAGTGTGTAGGTATTCCTTATGCCATCTGCCCCAAAAGTGCTGATGCATACGTTGAATTAGCTGCCAACGAGAGAGATGAGATAACTTCAGTCCTGATGTATCGGGATCAGGAACTGTGTTTAGAGGAGACAAAGTGAGAAAATGAGAAGGTGAGAGTGGTAGTAAGTCATTGGGACTAGAGCTGGCGGCGCATAAAGGGCGAGAGCTTTATCCAAATCAGCAGCTGAAAATGAGCCGTTCTGGGCAGATTGAGGATGACGTGAGTTGTGAATAATTCTCATAGAGTAAGAGATTATTCGGAGAATTTTCTGTGGAGATGAAAACTTATTAAGAAGATTTTCTAGAAAATTGTACTGAACTGAGAGAGTGCATACAAGTTTACGTTGCTCTACGGTAGTTTCAGGTATAGCATCGAGACATGGGAGAACCTCAGGAGACCACTGGGATTCCGGAAGAGAGAGCCATAACGGTCCCGGCCACCATAAGGAACTCTCGGCAAGAGTTTGAGGTAACAGTCCTCGAGAAGCAGGATCGGCAGGATTTTCTTCAGATCGCACATAGCGCCATTGACTGGGGCCAGTCTTTCTTGAATTTGAGTTACCCGGTTGGAAACAAATGTAACCCATCGGTGACGAGAACTTCTTATCCAAACCAAGGCAACAGTAGAATCCGAGTAGGCCGTGATCGACGAAAATTCAAGCTTTCTGCATAGAGAATCTTTTACGACGACTAATAACTCTGAGAGAAGTAGAGCAGCACACAATTCTAGTCTGGGTACAGAAATTGTCTTGAGTGGAGCAACGCGCGATTTACTACATATGAAATGACAGCAATATTTGTTGAAAGATGACTCAAGACGAAGATAAACAACTGCAGTGTATCCCCTTTCCGATGCATCTGCAAATCCATGCAACTGTGCCGAAACAAAAGAAAATGTGAGAACTAGTAGAGGAATGTGAACTTGAGAGAGAACGTCTATCTGAGAACATATAGTAGTCCACTTATGAATGATAGAAGCATCAGGAGTAGCATCCCAATCGATACCACTAGCCCTAATTGCTGAATAATTAATTTCATTGAGAGAGTAAGGGGTGTTAGAATTCCTAATGGGTCAAAGATTCGTGCCAATTCTGAAAGTATTGAGCGTTTGGTGCAAAAGTTATTAAATGCATGAACCTTAAAACAAAAATGGTCTTGAGAAGGATTCCATTGGAGTCCGAGAATTTTTACTGTCTGGTTAAACTCGAGATCGAAATCCAGAGAAAGAGCCTCAGAATGAATCTGCGAAGCGGGTAAATGAGAAAGTAGAGCAGGTTTATTACTAGCCCATTTACGCAGCTCAAACTGACCTTTTTGGAGTAGAGATATCAATTCTTTCTGGAGTTGAAGAGCATGAGAGATAGAATCTGCACCAGTATAGATGTCATCTACATAAATATCATTTGATATGATCTCAGACGCTTCGGGGTAATATGAGCCAGATGGAATAGAGTACGTATTGCTAAATACGGAGAAGAACTAACTCCATAATTAACAGTCAACAATCGATAATCCTGAATAGGGGTATCCTGAGAGAAACGCCACAAAATACGTTGGTAATCTCGATGATGTTCAGCGATGAGAATCTGACGGAACATCTGCCTTAAAAGAATCGAGATTAAGTTCTGCTGTAACTTGGGACCGGAGAGTAGGATGTCATTAAGAAACACTCCTTGAGTATTAACAGCAGAAGTATCGAAGACAACTCTAAATTTGGAGCTAGTAGGAGCTATAGCATGATGCGGAATGTAATAACTGGGTTGAGATATTTCGAGGCTGGGTATTAATTCCATGTGGCCAGAGTTTAAATAATCTTGCATGAAGTCCTTGTAGCGTTCATACAGAACAGAGTCTTTTAACATCCTCCGTTCCAGGGACAAGAATCTTTTGAGAGCTACATCACGAGATCCTTGGAAGTGAAAGTGTGAATGCTTAAAGGCTAATTCGACAGTGAACCTCCCTGTGGATATACGAGAAATAGTACGAGAAAAGAGGTCCTCTGCCTGTTTATCCTCCAAAGAAATTGCTGGCAATTTTGGAAACTCATCTAAGTCCCAAAAGCGCTTTACAGAGTCTTCTAGTGAAATACTAGCTATAAGAGTGCTCACTGAGACGGAAGGAAAGTCTACCTTTCCCAGGAGAATCCATCCCAGGGTAGTTTCCAAGGCTACAGGGCCACCGAATAGGGGTTGCAAGATATTACCCTTCCACAATGCAACAAACATATCAGCACCTAAGAGCATATCTACTGGACGAGAAATATTAAACTGAGGATCGGCGAGTTTTAAATGATTGAAATCTTTGAAATAGTCCAATGGGATATCCGATGAGGGCATATCAGAGTAAATTTGAGGTAAGACCACAGCATCAAAATCGAAAACTGGAGTCAAAGCTCCGCGAGGCCGAAGCATACAAGAAACAATATGTGAGGATTGAGTATTTATTCTGCTCACACCTCCAATACTAAGAGGTGTAGTGCGCTTGAATAATCCGAGTCTCTTACAACACTTGCTGGTTAAAGATTACATTGGCTTCCACTATCTAGAAGAACCCTAACCGGTTGAAAATGACCACGAGCATCCTTTATCTCCACTAGAGCAGTGGATAAGAGAACGGTACCCTGCACTCCTGTGAGAAGAGAAATATTCGAAGTGCTGGGTTGAGAATTAATACAAGGATCTGCCGAGGAATCTTGAGAGTGTGAGATGAGGTTTCTTCCGGTCTAATACTAGAAGCGAGCTGAGTATTTGGTAAGCCCGAAGGCGAGTGTGAGTTGCGCAAGGCATCAGTAAAATGCAAAAGAGTATGATGTTTGCGAGAACATTTTCTACAGCAATTTGTAGAGGAGCATCGAGAAGATGTATGCTTATATCCTAAGCCATGGGTACGAATGATAGCAAATCTATCATGAGGAGATTTTGAGAGAAACTCAGGGCAATTATAAATGCGGTGTGCGTTTTTACATAATGGACAGATGATGTTACTAGAGAATTGAGATTGAGAATTTATGACATATGTACTGGCAGAATTATTTTTTGATGTTTTAAAACGGGGAGAATGAACTTTAGATTTACTAACAGCACCGGGGGGAGTGTGGATAATATTGAGAGAATCCAGAGCGGCGCATTGCCTCTCCAAGTAATTTAGCAAAATATCAAAGTATAGATCTTCAAGTTCCTAAGCTCAGTCTCGCTCAAACCTCACAGCGGTATCTGAGTCGAGTCGTTCGAACAGCATTGTGAAGAGAATGAAGTCCCATTGCTTCACAGGGAAGCCCATATTTTCCAACACAGAAAGGTTTTCACTAAAAACATCAACTAGCTCTCTGAGTCCTTGAGAACTGGAGAGTTTTTTACATCGAGAAATAGCCTGCCAGTAAGAGTTAGCAACTAAACGCTCATTTGCATAGCGCTTGCGCAATGCGTTATAAGCAACTAAGTAATTATCACCTGTCAAGGGGGAAGATTTTAAGAGTTTAAGTGAACCAAGCCTATTAAGTAATTAAATTTGTCGACATTTAAGAGCGAGTCATTATTATGAATCAAAGAGTCAAACATATAAACAAATGATTGCCATTCACGGAATTCACCAGAGAAGTGTGGCATTTCTATTTTTGGGAGTTTAACAGGGATACTAGTGTTATGGGACTCAAGTGAGTCTCTAGAGTTATCAAAAAGCTGCATGTGAATAGCTTGTATGTCCTAAAAACTTGTGTAGAAAGCACGAGCTATCACGATCTGAGCATCCAAATCGGCGGTTGTATCTACATTTGAAGATTTAATTTTCTATCTGCTATTGTGACGTATAAATTAATATAAGCCGAACACAAATAATAACTTAAACTGCTGAACTAAGCGAATCAAATTAAAAAACAAATATTGAAAATTAATACGAGTTAATTAATTGAGAGCAGCATTTATGAACTCCACTGTACACTAACATTACAATTACTACACGATTTAAAGAGAAAAAATATCAATTACTGTAAATTAATATTTACCAAAATTAATAAACTACACGTTTATAGAGACAAACTGTATATCTGTATCATAAATCAGATGCGAATGAGTGGCAAATTCCTTAAATGACAAAAACATGTCCGGTAAACATCGACAAACTGAACGAGTTTTTATTATTGAACAAAACGGCGATCGATTTAGCAATTAAACTAGTGCAATGTTAAGCTATTACAATTATTATTTTATAATTGCGAGAAATGTATTTAATAAATATTTGAGGTTAATGAGAAATTAATATATGAGTATTAACGAAAACGCAAAATAAATACAGGAAATTAAAGGATAAAATTTTAGAAAGAAATGTAATTCTAAATTAAACTTCTTTGTGAGTGACGCTTGCGTGTTGATATTTGTAGACATGCGTATTATCTGACCCTAAGGTGTGTGGAAATAATACGCGGGAAACAAATAGAATGGCTAAATATGAATGCAATTATATTTTTTGAGAATTTAAAAAATGTACCAAAAAATGTAGTAAATTTAATTAAGTGGACTGTAGTTTTGAGATGGTTCTAATTTGATAAAAAGCTCAATTGCCCTTCATAAGAAAACTCTTACCTTGTCTACCAGATAGATCTAGTAAAAACCTTGGCAAATCTGCCATCCATGTATTTGTCTGCATTCGGCGCGGGTAGCCGTCCTTAACCCTGGGGGTTTCTAGGCACAACTAAAGTTTATATTGTTGGGCAATGACACTCACGAGGGGGTTTACAATAAGTGAGTAATAGCTGCACACGCACTTTGGGTTGCACTAGCGAGCACATAGGGAAACGCTTTTCCTTGAGAGTTTCTAGCGAGGTCCGTACCGGACGAGAGGCAAACAGCAAGTCTCCTTTTCTTTTTACTGCGATTGCGCTTAATGCAGAGTTTTTTTCTAAGCAATTGAGAATATACATATGTAAATATAAAGGCTGTCTCTTTTAAACCCAATATAGACAGAGAGTGTTCTGAACAGTTACTAAAGTCTTGACGACGGCTTGTAGTTGGGCTGGGTGGTGATGAGAATTGCTTTCCTATATACTGTAGGGCCAAGGGTTCATCTTCCTTCCTATTTATGAGAACATGAAGGAATGGCAGTTGATTGTTGGCTTCAACCTCCATGGTAAATTTTATTTTGTGATGGATGCCATTAAGGTGGTCTAAAAATGTGTTGAGGTGTTCCCTCCCATGAGGCCAAATCACAAATGTATCATCCACATATCGCACCCATAAACTGGGTTTAAGAGTTGCTGTTCTTAGTGCCAACTCCTCAAAGCTCTCCATAAAAAGGTTCGCTATAACTGGTGAGAGTGGCGATCCCATTGGAGCGTCTTCCACTTGTTTGTATCGTTGGTTCTCGTAAACAAAATAGGTGTTCATCAGACAGTGTCTTGTGAAGTCTACAAGGTGTTGAGGTGGTTTGTATTTTTCTATGATATCCAAGGCTTCGTCGATAGGGATGTTGGTGAAAAACTTACAAGAACACACTCTGGTTGTAAGACCAATCAGCAAGCGGGAGGCGTGGCCACTGGGCGCCAAGGGCCAATCACACGCAGCCGTTCACGGTGCCAACCGATAGGCGCCGAGCCGCGACTATATAACAGCGTGAGCGCTCCTCAAAATGTTAGTATTCGAGTAACTAGAAGCGAAAGCAGAAGGCTACGAGAATTTTGTATTAAATAATTTCATAGTTTCGAGTGCCTGTGATTTATTTAGGTACATACAATTTTATGAAATATTATTTTCAAAAATGTACCTTTTTAATATCTATGTATTGAAATGAATATTTATATTTGGTGATTTATTTTATGCATCAAGTTGAAGAAGGGAGGATACAAAGTTGTTTACATTATGATACAAAAATAATGCGATACAAACTATATTAAACAAAACATTTCTATGTAGTTCTTTTATGTGTTAAATTCTTCGAGAAATAATTGTTACTAAGAAATTAATATTACTTATCTTAGACAAATAAAAACCTTTGACCTGCAGGATGTCATTAAGATAGAGCTCTGGCGAGCAAACGGATTATTTATAGTAAATATTCAAAATTCAAAATTCTTGTTATTACATTTGCTTTCCCCACAAATTAATAGCATGTCAGGTCTTTACCTAATTGTATGATTGTCACTGTTTGTCACAAAATAATAAACTGGAACTCACAATTCACAACAGATTTTATTTATTTTTCCAATTTATATTTTAAAATGAAAATCAAATAACTTACGCTATGTCGAATGTCACGCACAAATCACTTTCACTTTCTTAAAAGAACCGGGCAGCAAAAAAGTATTCATGGCAGCGGCCAGCTGTAGTACTGAGTATATGCTATGTTGCCACATCCGATCGGAGAAACGTAGGGCAAATTATAACAGAATATTTAGAGTTTAAATAATAATTTTCTTTGTTAATACAGTTATTAAAGGTGTATACGCTATTGAATATTTACATATTTAGCTTTACAATCATTTTGAAGCCGGAAATAATCTATTATTCACTGTAATAAAGGCTACAGAACTTCTTTTTCATTTTTTTGGCAAAACTATAGTTTATTTCTGAAAATGTTATAAAGCTTTTTGATTTGTTTTGAAATGAAGTATTGATCCTCAAAATCTTTGCACTCAAACCGTTTACACCCTGTATATATATATATATATATATATATATATATATATATATATATATATATATAATATATATATATATCACCTAAAACATATATATATATATATATATATATATATATATATATATCACCTAAAACATATATATATATATATATATATATATATATATATATATATGAAGGCCAAGGCAAGTGGTATTTGATATTCTCTAGTTCGACTGATAACTTCCCTTATAGTGTGTATGTGATCGATTGTGCTGAAGCCACTACGAAATCCGGCTTGTTCTCGGGGTTGAGCGGAATCTAGTGTACTCTGTATTCTGTTTTGTATGATTTTAGTGAATATTTTGTACACTACCGGCAGGAGACTTATCGGTCTGTAGTTCCAAATGTCTTCTTTATTGCCTTTCTTATGGATTAATACTATGAGGGCGCTATTCCATTTTTCTGGGATGTGTCTGGTTCTTAGGCAATTCGTATATATTTTGGCTAGGCGTTTCCATGCTTCTCTACCAGCGGATTTTAGTAGTTCAGCCGTTACTGCGTCGTTACCTGCTGTCTTGCCATTTTTCATTTTGTTGACCGCTGATTCCACTTCCTCCACAAGTATTTCAGGTATTTCTTCTTTCGTCAGCTGTATTTCCAGAGATTCGGGGGCTTTGTATAGATCCTTGTAGAATTTCGTGACATGCTCCATTATTTTGTATCTATCCGTTATTCTGATATTTTCTTCTGTCAATGCGATTACTTGTCTTTACCCAATTATCAATGCTTTCTTAGCGTTTTTATAACTTTTCCGATTTTCAATTGCAGTTTCTACCAATTTTTCGTTGTATTTTTTGATGTCCTCTGCAATTTTCTTTCTTATTGTCTTGCATAGTTCACTGTATTCTATACGTTGGATGTCTGTTGTCCTTTTCAGTTCTCTTCTTTTCTGAAGCAACGCCTTTGTTTCCGAACTAAGCTTCTTGTGTTCGTTTCGTTGTTGGCTTCCGCCTATTTCTTTAGCACAGGTCAGTATTGTATTCATTAGTTGTGTGTTGTCTTGTTGTTCCCGGAGCTTCTCTTCTATCAGCGTCTGATATTTTTCAGAATTTTCTTTCAGGTTGTTAATGTCTATGCTAGTAGCGGGCGTCTTCCTAGTAAGTTTAAATCTCTCCAGTTTCGTATTAAGGACAATCCTTGCTCTGACAAGTCTGTGATCGCTTCCTGTCCTGAATTTATTTAGCGTGCTTACATCTTTGATGGTATTAATCTTGTTTGTCAGGACAAAGTCAATTTCATTTTTGACTGACGCATTTGGAGCTTCCCAAGTCCATTTCCTATTAGAATTTTTCTTGAAGAAGGAGTTTGATATGTACATGTTCTGATAGTGTGCGAACTGTACTAATCTCTCACCTCTTTCATTTCGTTCACCGAACCCGAAGTTCCCCACTGATCCTTCTCGGTCTTGTTTTTTCCCTATTTTCAAGTTGAAGTCGCCGATAATGTATTTGAAATGGCTGTTGTTGGTATCTAAGGCCTCTTTGATTTCGCTGTATAGTTGTTCGATTTCTTCGTCAGAATGGCTAATTGTTGGGGCGTAAACTTGTATTATTTGAATAGAGTATCTTTTCGAAAGCGACAATGTTAGACTTGCGACTCTGTCTGATGTTCCGGACACGCCTATAATTTTAGCGGTCCATCTCTTATGGATGAGGAATCCAACACCACTAGTTCTTCCTGTTGGTGTTCCTCGGTGGTATAGGAGGTTGCCTGATTCAAGTGTTATTAGCTCTTCGTTTTTCCTCCTAACTTCACTTATGCCAATGATATCCCACTTGATTTTTACTGCCTATTGTTCTAATTCTACAATTCTAGCTTGGTTCGAGAGTGTTCAGCAGTTATATGTTGCTAGATGTAGTGTAGTCGAATCTTTGCCTCCCCCAGAATCCTTGAGGCAGACCGGTTTCCCGGTGTGGGATTGCTTACCCACCTGGGGTACAATTCCGTGAGTTTTGTAATTCGACATGTTTGAGGTTCTGAGGCATACCTTACCACGCTGCGTCAATGCGGGTTGGTAAGGAGCAATGATTCTCTTTCTCATGGATTTTGCCAGTTACCAGAGACGACCGTACCCCCGAGATGACGTCACGTCTTTTTATTATTTAAAAGCCGTGGCATGGCTGGGATTCGAACCCGGGTACGAGACTCGGTTCAGCCTCCGAATTAGTGAAATTTTGGAGGTTCGAGCACATTCCCTCTGCGCTACCGGGGGTCTTTTAGAAACATACATATATATATATATATATATATATATATATATATATATATGCTTCCGGCTGAGAACCGAGTCTAAATTGTTTAAAGCTCGACGTTTTGTCTCCTGCTTTGGAGCCATTATCTATTGAGACTTGGGGAGTAGGCAGATTGAAAGCCTAAGTTCGATTTATACTCTGAAACTAATATAATAGTGTTATAAAATTTATATTCGCCTCTCTGGAGATTGACATTGACTGTATGTATATATATATATATATATATATATATATATATATATATATATATATATATATATAGGGTGTAAATAGTTTGACTGCATATTTTAGGTGCAGATAGTACCGACCAAACAAAACAAAAAACTCTTATAACACTATGGTCTAAAGGCCTTAATAAGCAAGAAAATTTGAAATACATGTTAAGTAAATTATTGTCAATGTGGCAACGTCGCGCTAAAAATGAAATTTGCTTGTAGCCTGAATAATAAAGGAATGAGTCACCACAAAAAAATTAACACCTGTTATTTTTTGTATTAAATAATTTCAGTTTCGAGTGCCTGTAGATTTATTTAGGTACATAAAATTTTATGAAATATTATTTTCAAAAATGTACCCTTTAATATCTATGTATTGAAATGAATATTTATATTTGGCGATTTATTTTATGCATCAAGTTGAAGAAGGGAGGATACAAAGTTGTTTACATTATGATACAAAAATAATGCGATACAAACTATATTAAACAAAACATTTCTTATATGTAGTTCTTTTATGTGTTAAATTCTTCGAGAAATAATTGTTACTAAGAAATTAATATTACTTATCTTAGACAAATAAAAACCTTTGACCTGCAGGATGTCATTATGATAGAGCTCTGGCGAGCAAACGGATTATTTATAGTAAATATTCAAAATTCAAAATTCTTGTTATTACATTTGCTTTCCCCACAAATTAATAGCATGTCAGGTCTTTACCTTATTGTATGATTGTCACTGTTTGTCACAAAATAATACACTCGAACTCACAATTCACAACAGATTTTATTTATTTTTCCAATTTATATTTTAAAATGAAAATCAAATAACTTACGCTATGTCGAATGTCACGCAAAAATCACTATCACTTTCTTAAAAGAACCGGGCAGCAAAAAAGCATTCATGGCATGAGTATATGCTATGTTGCCACATCTGATCGGAGAAACGTAGGGCAAATTATAACAGAATATTTAGAGTTTAAATAATAATTTTCTTTGTTAATACAGTTATTAAAGGTGTATAGGCTATTGAGTATTTACATATTTAGCTTTACAATCATTTTGAAGCCGGAAATAATCTATTATTCACTGTAATAAAGGCTACAGAACTTCTAAGTTTTTCATTTTTTTTGGCAAAACTATAGTTTATTTCTGAAAATGTTATAAAGCTTTTTGATTTGTTTTGACCTGAAGTATTGATCCTCAAAATCTTTGCACTCAAACCGTTTACACCCTGTATATTAGATTTGGTTTCACTAAATTCACTTTTTAAAAAAATATATTTATTACAAAAAATTCATATGTTTAAGTTACAAAGACAATATTATAGGTATGAAGTTAAATGAAGATAATGAATACTGAGAATTGTTTTCGGTTACATTTATAACGTAAAAATGCTGACGCTATGTCATCAGTTTTCATGTGAACAAAGCGTCTACGTGATTTCTAAGAATTCTAGGAAGTTGTAATATGATACTTGTGTGAAGTCAATTACGGTTCAAGCACCTATGGTAACTTTAACGTGTAAATTGTAAGTTAGTGCACTTCTCATATAACAACTCCCCTTATACATGAAAAGTTGATGCTTTACATCAACTTTTTAATAAAAATGAAACATCCGTAAATAGCAGAATATCGCTAGGAATATCAAATGGTAGTATTAACATTACAAAGGTAATTCGAAAATGAAATTAAAATTGTTAGTATAAAATATGTTAGTGTCAATAATAAGTCAAAAATCAAACTTTTATAATATAACAACGATAAATGGTTAGTAAAAAATAAAAAGGGTAATACATAAAATATGGGTAAACATAGAAAAAAAAATACATTATTATAAATGAAATGTTTATACAGTTGTCTCTGTGATCGGGTTTGGTTTTAATACTGGCCTTAGTTTAGGCAGCATTCTTACAGATGATGAAGGCGTCGTCGGTTGGTCGGTATTTTCTTGGGCTTTTGGGCGCTCTT
The DNA here is from genome assembly GCA_034190945.1 of Octodonta nipae. Taxonomy (NCBI): domain Eukaryota; kingdom Metazoa; phylum Arthropoda; class Insecta; order Coleoptera; family Chrysomelidae; genus Octodonta; species Octodonta nipae. Next base: position 89,601,363 of record CM067217.1, on the reverse strand, counting down.
CAATTTTCTTTTTGATGATGTTGAAAATCATGATCCCTGAAATGATCATGACGACAGCTATTGTCGTATACGTAAATCAAGTGATGTTCTTGGTTAGGAAAGGCTGATTTATAAGACCATCTAGGTCTCTGGAGTACTGTTCTAACTTATGGTTCGCAACGTCCAGTTCCTCCACGTTGATGCTGCTTATGTCGAAGGGTTTCAGCTCGGGAATTTGTACCTTTTCTGGAACTGTATCGCAACAGTTGTAAGGTACTGTAACTGTGTGATCACTTCGGAAAGGGCTGTTTCTTTTCCAGACTCAGCCTGGACCTTAGTAACACCTACAAAGGCACTACACTCCGATTGAAGTTTTAGAATGGAATTGCGCACTAGAGTTAAAGTAGTTGAGTTCTTTTGATTGCAACTCACCACAACACGTTAAGGTTCGGAGGTCACGACAGGCCACATATTTTGTTCAAGTTTTTGGACACTGTAACCCTGACTAAAAATTACTGCACTCTTGCAATTGTCCGGCACATTTTGAATACTTTTCAGAAGTTGCACCTCGCACGCTGCGTTAGAGTCTATAGGATAGGCGTATAGGTCGGGACACAATTTTCTTCCGATAGCAAGCGGTTTACACGCGCTCAAGTCCTTGATTGAAATAAACATTAAAGAGTCTTCGTTTTTTGCGAGGTACTTTTGAGTAAAAGACAAAAGGTGATGTAACCCAGTTCTGTCATCGTAAATTGGGATAGGGTATAACCGGAAAAGGGTGTATGGTTGTTGTTCTACTAATGGAATTCTTAAGATCGGAGTTTGTTTGGAAAGCTTCTAACTCGATAATTTCCAAGTATTGTACAATGCTTGAGTATTTTATTGGTAGTGGAAGATTGTTTTTTATTAGGTTTTGTGATATTTCTTGCAATGCCGTAATGAGATGTTCGGGCGTTAAGATAGATGTATGTATGATTTTAAGACGCGCGAAAGTAATTGAATTTAGCACATCATTTAGGCTATCTTCCAAGTAAAGGTAATTCTCCATTAGTTTCTCGCATAATTCGAGCAACATAAGTTTCGTTTCGATGTAGCCGACTTTATCGTTAATTTTTCCGATTGTGGTTTCTAGTTTTTTCATATTGCTGTTAAAGAGTTTTTCGTCAATTTGAAGTTTTTGGACGGTCTCGTTGAAGTTTTTAATGACAGAGGTAGTTACACTGATTTGGTTTTTGAGTAAATTTTCTATTTGTAATTGACCTTGATTGAGCCTATTTATACTATCAGTAAACAGAAATTAACTTTCTGAGAACGGTTTCATCCTGTCGAAATTTACTTTAGTTTTTTGTTTGGTTTTTGGATTTAGTAATGTCGCGGAATTTTTGTGAATCTCCAGGATTTCGAAAGGACCATTGAATTTATTTTGGAGTTTGTCCTTGATTTGGGATTCCTTGATATAGACTTTATCGCCTATTTGATAATTCGGGAGATTTTCGGAAACATGTTTATCGAATCGGGCTTTCGCTTTGTGCTTTTGAACTTCTGTTCTTTCACGAGCGATTTTATAATAGTGTGTGATACGGTTGTTGAGATCTCGGATGTATTTAGTTATCAATGATTGTTGGTTGTATAGAGTTTCGGGAGTCCTACTCGAAGTATGTCCGTAAACAAGTTCGTAAGGAGTGAATCCGTGAGTTTTGTTTGCGGAGTTGTTGTATGGGATGATTGCATAAGGAAGGATGTTGAAGGGGTGTTCGTCGGATTTTCTAATTTGTGGATTCTAATCATGTCTAGTAAGGTCGAGTGGAATCGTTCTAATGAACCATTCGACTGGGGATGTCCCACACTAGAATAGGACAGTTTGATATCAAATAGCTTACACAAATCTCTCATAATCACAGTGTATCCGTAATGGGGTACCGAAGTGTTGGAAATATAGTACTAACAACGGTTTTTGCGGATTTGTCGAATATGGGATATGAGAGAATTTTGTTAGTTCGTCCCGGATAGTCAATGCGTAGTTTTTTGTCGGGACTTCTAGGATATCGATGTTGACACGTTCAAAGGGTGTCCGTGGGGTTTCTGTAATGACAAGTGGGCTGTCGAGATTTTTCCGGTAAGCTTTTGCTCTCTGGCAAGTTTGACAGTTTTTGATAAAATTGTCAACGTCTTTAGTTAGTCCTTGCCAATTGTATTTTTCCTTTATTCTGCGGATAGTTTCATTGATACCTCGATGTATATTATTTTTGCCATTATGGAATTGGTCGAGAATTATAGGCATTTGATCTTTCTCAACCTTTTGGACGATATTTTGGCAAACTTTCCATTTTAAATCGATTTCGGAAAAGATGAACGAAAACATTTCCAGAATGGGCAAATCTATGTTATTCTCAACACAGTATATTTCGTTTTCCGTAAACACATCTCTACTGTATAAAGATGCGAAAAGAATCTCGTTAACTGCTTCGGGGTCAGAAGGGAGAGGGACGATGAGATAGCGTCTCTTTCTGACACCTTTGGTTGCAAAAATGTTTATTCGTGGGGTGTGAAAATCGGCATTTTCCTCAAAAATGTCCTCGATGATGTCGTGGTGAAAATCTTTCATGAGAGAACCTTAGGGGAATACAAGAATATTTTTGTTTTCTCTGTCTAATAGTTGGCAGTTAGAAAATTGAATTTTGTCGTAGTCTATTAGTGAGACGGTCTGGTATCGCTCTACAAAAGTTCTGAACTCCTCAGAAATTTGATGGAAGTTAATGGGACTTTTTGTGTCTGGTTCTCGTGAGTCATCGTCAGTCTCGTTTGTTGGGAGTACTGCAAACGGTGTTAGATGATTGTTTGTCTGGAAGGATACGTATTCATTACAGTTGTTAACTTTAATGCGAGAGAGAGAGAGCGTCGGCATTTTTATTTACCTTGCCGGGCTTGTAGATTATTTGGTAATCATACTCCTCGAGTTTGAGGCGCCATCTGGCAAGTCTACTTCCAGGGTCTTTGATTGAAAATAACCACGTTAACGGGCGGTGGTCGGTCAGAAGTAGAAACTTACGTCCAAAAATTAGCGGTCTATAGTGCTTAACAGCCCACACTATAGCAAGAAGTTCTCTTTCGATGGTAGAGTACTTAGTCTCAGCCTTGAAAAGGGTTCTCGAGGCATAGGCTATGGGCAAATCCTTACCTATAGGACCTTGAGAAAGAACTGCGCCGATAGCAAAAGAACTGGCGTCAGTTGTGAGAATAAATGGTTCCTCGAGGTTAGGGTATATGAGAATTGGGGTAAATGTAAGAGCAATTTTTAATTGTTCAAAAGATTTAACGCATTCTGAGACAAATTGAAAGGGGACATCTTTTTGAAGTAATTTTGTTAGTGGCTTGGAAATTTTAGCGAAGTTTGGAATGAACCGCCTATAATAGCCAGCTAAACCTAGAAATGATTTAATGTCTTTTTGGTTTTTTGGCTGGGAAAAGTTGAGAATGCAATCGACTTTTGAGGGATTTGGCTTTACGCCTTCAGGAGTTATAAGATGGCCTAGATACGCGACTTCTTTGCGAAGGAACTCGCACTTGTCTGGTTGCATTTTCAGATTGGCTTTTCGTAGTCTTTTGAAAACATCGGTGAGACGGGCTATATGCTAGTGAATTGTCGGGGAATATACGATGATGTCGTCCATGTAGACTAAACATCTTTCGTTTTGGATTCCGAGAAGAATGTTATCCATAACCCGTTCAAACGTTGATGGAGCATTCTTCAGACCAAAAGGCATCCTAACAAATTCATAGTGACCATTGTCGACTGTGAAAGTAGTTTTGGGAATGTCTTTGGTGTCGATTTCAATTTGATGAAATACAGAAGCTAAGTCGAGAGTGGTGAAATACTGGCATTTGCCGAGTTGGTCGAGTAAGTCAGATATATTTGGAAGAGGGTACTTGTCGTCTATAGTCAGTTAGTTTAGTTTCCGGTGGTCAAAGACGACACGCCATTTTTGTGTTCCAGAAGCGTCCAATTTTTTTGGAACTACCTATACTGGAGATGACCATGGGGAGTTAGAAGGGCGTATGATCCCTTGATCTAGCATTTTGGATATTTGGCTTTTTACCTCTTGCTTATGGATTTTGGGGTATCGATATGATTTTGTGAAAGATGGTTTCGCATTGTTGGTATCTATAGAGTGTTTAATTTCATTCGTAAAGGTCAGTCGGTCGCCTTCTAAATAGAAGCTATCGGAGTATTCAAGACAAAGTTCTGAAATGAATTCAGATTCTTCCTCGTTGAGATGTTCTAAACGAAGCTGGTTCATTATCGTCATTTGTCGGTCATTCTCGGTTAGGTTACGTGTTTCGTTTTCAGAGAAGGTGTTTATTGTGAAATTCTGTATTGGTTCTAAATCGAGTTTGTCAAAATTTATGGTTTTGGGAATGGCATTAGCGTTCAAAACGGAAGTTAGGAATTCACCATTTTCATTGATTTTGACTATGGCATTCGGGAGACGAACTTTCTCAATTTCGATTGAAGAGAGAATAGCATCTGTATTCTTGAGGTTACATTTCAATTTACAGATTTGCTCAGTTCGAGAGTCCAAGGTAATTGTGTTGACTGGAATATATTTAGTTGAAGGTGTAGAGTTACTATTACGCATGATCGTATCATCCGTAACTTTGAATAGTGGCAGAGTTTTAAAATTTGTAACAAGTTGTTTCTTATTGAAATCTATGATGCAGTTATAGTGTTCCAGGAAGTCTGAACCTAATAACCCATCAAATTCGATGTCAATATTACAGATGTACACCTTATGTGGGTCGGAGATGTTGAACGGAACAAGGGTGGATTCATTAATTAAAATTTTCTCATCTGTAATGCCTTGAATGATAACATTTTCAGGAAACCGTTGTTTGAAGCGTTGACAGATTTCAGGTTTAAAAATTGAAAGTCCTGCTCCGGTGTCAATAAGGAGTTTGTATGTATTGGAAGAGTCGGTGATGTAGTAAAGGTTTTTCGAATTGACCGAAAGAAGTGGCCTTACAGAAAATTCTGTTCGGGAAAGTTTAGGTTTGGATTGAAATCGTCCAAGTTCATCGTTTGAATTTGTGTTTGAAGATCGGAGATCTCGTGATCGGGAGGTTTTGTTTCTACCGGGATAGTCTGAAAATTTTGTCGGGAAGAAAACTGTTCGCTATCGTAATATTCATCATATTGTTGGTTATAATTATCATTACAAACATTTTCGTTTGAATGATATTCGAATTTGTCATGTTTTTGTGTATCAGGGTAATAATAGTCTGATACGGTTTTGTATTCAGTTGGTGTTTGAAAGTTCTGTTGCTCATTGTAAGAAAAATTATAGTTATGTTCATACGGATCGAATAGTTCGTTGTTTAAGTGATGAGTTTTCTGTTGTTGTTTGAAAAAACTCGGATTTGGCCTGAAATTACTAGAAGTTGGGGTTGGTCTACTTGTTGAGGGTTGTTGTTGTTGGTGAGAAAACTGAGGCCTATTATTAAAATTCGTAGGTTGATTAGCGGACTGATTCGCATAATATGGGCGATGGCCCGAGTAATTTGAGTGAGAATTTTGGTTAGTCTGGGATTGTCTCATTCTGATGAGGCATTCGCTGCTGAAATGTCCTATTCTTTTGCAAAACGAACATTGTTTTGGGGGTTGACCATTATTCGGTTTACGAGTCTGTTGGAGTGCATTTCGGTTGACTGAGAATTTTTGAGTTTCCAGATTAGACAACTGTAATTCTATTTTAATACGGGAAATAGCGGTCAGGGGATCACTGGCTCGCACAATTTGGCCAATTTTCGGCTCTAGACCCGTAAGTAAGCTAGTTAGAGCCATTGACTCTTTTTGCTTGGTGCGTTTGAAGCCTAGCTGAAAATGTCAATGGACATTCGTTGGGTAGTTGCCTCATTCTTTGTAGGTCTTGAATAAGGGCGGAGAGATCCCTTGGATCTCCAAAATGGTTTCTAATAGACTTAACTAATTAACTAGTTCAGCCGCTCGTCCACGGAGCTTGTTCTTAATTGGAGAATTAACAGAACTTGTTGATTATCAGATGCCATATTATATGCGGTATTGCAAGAACAGATAAATGTGTTTAAAAATATTGGGTTCCCATCGTATTCGGGAATAATGGCGAAAATTTCTGAGAGCTTGTAGGGCTCTACATTTTGTGCTACGGCTCTAGTTTCTGACATTTTGTAATTTTACTCAAGATTGTGCAATATTAGGAAAATACAAAGCTTGGGAAAAGCGAAGTAAATAATTGCGATTGTAATTAAACTGAAGAAAAATATAAGAAATAAATTTTTGTTACTGGTTCTAAAATAAGTATAAGTTAAATAAAGGTATAAACATAAATAAATATTTAGAATATCTTAAACTATCAAAATAAAATTTCAAAATTCGTTCTTGGGTAAATATTTAGGATGGTTCATTTAAAATAGGAAAAATGATAGAACTGGTTGTTCAACAATTATTAAATATTATAACTTTTTAAACGCTTACGTGATTATTCCTATCATAGGACTTGTTCTATTCGTCACTGAACACTGGTTAGCCGCTGCTTGTTTCGTTGTTGAGCTCGGTAGTTGGTGTCCAAGTAGGTTCTTTGTATCCGCGAAGGTTAGGAAACCACCGTAATTAGTTAGAATGTTTCTTGTTCTAATTACGTCTGGAATATCCTACTGACTGCGCCAATTTTAGATTTGGTTTCACCAAATTCACTTTTTAAAAAAATATATTTATTACAAAAAATTCATATGTTTAAGTTACAAAGACAATATTATAGGTATGAAGGTAAATGAAGATAATGAAACAGAATTGTTTTCGGTTACATTTATAACGTAAAAATGCTGACGCTATGTCATCAGTTTTCATGTGAACAAAGCGTCTACGTGATTTCTAAGAATTCTAGGAAGTTGTAATATGATACTTGTGTGAAGTCAATTACGGTTCAAGCACCTATGGTAACTTTAACGTGTAAATTGTAAGTTAGTGCACTTCTCATATAACATATATATACACAGGGTGAATTTTTTTTTTTTGATGATCAGTAGGGGGATCTCTGAAACTAGCGGAGATAGATCAATGGTTAAATTGGGAAAGATTTGCAGTTTTACTAGCCCAATTTAATGATACTTTCGGATTTTTGTAAAAAGTCATGGCTTACTAGATATTTTGAAAAAACGAAATTCTATCGATTTAGTCAAATCCCTCTAGCTCCTTTGTTTTTGATTTTATAAAAAAAGTGTAAATATCAAAATTGAAGGAAATTGTTTGTGTGACAGCTCTCATTTTCGAGATATGACACAAACTTAACTTTTAACGTAGGTAGCCATCAAAAAGATTGTTTTCACTTTGACGTTTCCTCATTTGAGAGTAATTCCATTAGTAGTGCTGAACTGACAGTCGATATTGACAAGTTTTCGTGATAAAATGGAATATTGTAACGAAGAAAAACTGAATATGGTGGAATGTTATATCATAAGAAATAAAAATTCAGTTCGTGCAGCTGAGGAATACTTTCATAAATATTTTAATCGTCGTCAACCTGCTCTATGTTCATTTTAAGAGGCTTTACGATAGTTTACGCAGATATGGATCTTTTACCAAACCACCAAAGGAACGTAATCAAATTAACGAAGCAGCACAAATAAATGTTTTGGCAATGGTAAATCAAAATCCATCTACATCAACTCGTGAGATTGCGGCAGAAGCTGGCACATCTCAACGAACTGTAGTTAAGTTACTGAAAGCGCACAATTTTCACCCGTACAAACTTTCAGTTTCTCAAACTTTGCATGCTGATGACGAACATCGACATATTTTGTTTTGTACATGGTTTAGAGACATGTGCCTTGACAATCCACAGTTTCCATTAAAGGTGTTATGGTCAGATGAAACTAGATTTACTAACTGCGGTATGTTCAATAGACATAATGAGCTTATCTGGGCCAAAGAAAACCCTTTCCTCGTAGAACAAAGATGACCCCAGATAAAATTTGGTTTTAATGTTTGGTGTGGTGTCATAGGGTCTACTATTCTGGGGCCTTTTATCTATGACGAATCACTTACTGGGGAGCGCTACTTGCATTTCTTGCAATACATTTTTCAAGACATGTTGCATATTTGAATTTGAGAACTCGTTTAGAAATTGGGTGGTTCCAACATGATGGAGCACCTGCTCATAACTCATTACTCGTAAGACAACACTTAGATAATATCTATTTCAAGGCTAACTACGTTAAAAGTGAAAATAAGAGAGAAAACTCCGTTATTTTTATTAATAACTATATAAAAATGTCAGATTTTTTGAGGTCATAGCCAACTATGGTTTCCATTAAAAAAAAAGATAAGTTTGTGTCATATCTCGAAAACGAGAGGTGTCACGCAAACGAGGACATGACTATCATATTCGGGATACAATTCCCTTCAATTTTGATATTTACACTTTTTTATAAAATCAAAAACAAAGGAGCAAGAGGGATTTGACTAAATCGACAGAATTTCGTTTTTTCAAAATATCTAGTAAGCCATGACTTTTTACAAAAATCCGAAAGTGTCATTAAATTGGGCCACTAAAACTGCAAATCTTTCCCAATTTAACCATTGCTCTATCTCCGCTAGTTTCCGAGATCCCCATACTGATCATCATGTTTTAGGTGGTTTCCGGGAATTCATCCGCGTAGTTGATAACTGATACCTGCCGGGATCGATGGTAAAATGACGACGTTTCGGCAGACTCACATCTGCCCTCTTCAGGTCGGTTCGCATAATTCTCGTAGCCTTCTGCTTTCGCTTCTAGTTACTCGAATACTAAGATTTTCAGAAGCGCTCGCGCTGTTATATAGTCGCGGCTTGGCGCCTATTGGTTGGCACCGTGAACGGCTGCGTGTGATTGGCCCTGGGCGCTCAGTGGGCACGCCTCCCGCCTGCTGATTTGTTATTTCCGGTTGAGTTGTTATTGGACGAGTCTGGGCCGGTACGGTGTTTAATAGAATTTTCCAACAATTCGATAAGTTCTGAATTTCATTGCGTACGTTTAGACTGTGAGGCCTCTTCGCTATTTCAATTGGCTCTCTTATGAGTCTTGATTTCGGGTGTTCTATATTTGCCAGTACTCTGGTGTTCTCAAAGTCTATTCGGTGTGACATCGTGGTGGCGTGTTCCGCAATGGATGTTGTTTTTTCGTGCTTTCTTACAGCGTTCTGGTGTTCATCACGTCTAGCTTGAATTCTTCTATTAGTTTGCCCCACATATGTTTTATGACAGTCTCGTACACTCCCTGTTGTTCCGAAAAACATGACGGTTAAAGTTCTGGAAGAACAACAAAAAAACACAGAATATCTTATGGAAAGCTAGTTGTGCCCTACTTAGGAAAGCCATACGTGATGTCAGAAGAGATTAGGATGTTCTTAATACTAAACTCCTAGATATCCACCTACAGGTAAGCAATACACTCCACTCAATAATATGGGATAAATTCGATGAGATTAGTAAGTTTAGGGCCGAAACGAATGCAGAGTTGACAACAATGCAACAACAGACAAAATTTAACAAATTGAAGCTCCAACAGAAGCCCAAAAACGAATTTTTCTCGGAAAATAACGGTCACAGTCTAACCTCACGGCAATTGGAAACGAATAAAACCGTTTATAACTTATCTTCGGTTCAATTGAACTCTTCTTCGATTGGCGTGTTGGCTAAGGGATTCAATTACGCTATTGCTCCCTCTCACATACCAACAGAGAGCATAATATGTGGCGTGGAAACAGCAGTTTCAAAATTAGATGCGACCACCGCTGAAATAATTAGACAAGATGTTTCACATGTTCTAAGAAAGTCTAAACCACCCAAAAGAAACCTATCTATAGAAGAAAATGAGGCCTTGAAACAACTTCGCCTCAACAAGGACATTGTCATTCTACCTGCTGATAAAGGAAATGCGACTGTAATTTTAGATACAGCGGATTATTCAAACAAAATTCAAACATTGCTACAAGATCCAGCTATTTAAACAAATTAATACTGACCCAACAACTTATTTGGAGAAAACAACCAAGGCCAAAATCCAAGCAAGTAGGATCGACAAAAATCTCCAACTGCAACTCATTCCGCGTGAAAAGTCATCGAGATGTCCGAAATTCTATGGGTTGCCAAAAGTACATAAAGAAGGTGCACCTTTGAGGCCAATAGTAAGCTCAATTGTATCCCCAACACAACACCTAGCCAAATACCTAGCCCAACAACTTCAACCGTTTGCAGAGAAGGCAGACTCATATGTGAAAAATTCGACACATTTCAGCGAAATACTTAAAAAAACGGTCTTACAACCAGAGTGTATTCTTGTAAGTTTTGACGTAGTGTCACTTTTCACCAACATCCCTATCGACGAAGCCTTGGATATCATAATAGAAAAATACAAACCACCTCAACACCTTGTAGACTTAACAAGGCACTGTCTGATGAATACCTATTCTGTTTACGAGAACCAACGATACAAACAAGTGGAAGGAGCTCCAATGGGATCGCCACTCTCACCAGTTATAGCGAAACTTTTTATGGAGAACTTTGAGGAGTTGGCACTAAGAACAACAACTCTTAAACCCAGTTTATGGTTGCGATATGTGGATGATACATTTGTGATTTGGCCGCATGGGAGGGAACACCTCAATACTTTTTTAGACCACCTTAATGGCATCCATCACAAAATAAAATTTACCATGGAGGTTGAAGCCAACAATCAACTGCCGTTCCTTGACGTTTTCATAAATAGGCAGGAGGATGGAATCCTTGGCCATACAGTATATAGGAAAGCAACTCACACCAACAGATACCTTCATGCTAATTCTCATCACCACCCAGCCCAACTACAAGCCGTCGTCAAGACTTTAGTAAGCAGATCACAAAGACTAGCTGACCTGGATAACATCAAACAGGAAATGGACAGTTTAAAAACAGCTCTGAGACAAAACGGATAAAGTCAAAACCGATACAAACAGACGAGGAGCATGCGACACCAATAACCAAGGCTTATTTACCGTATGTCAAGGGGACCACGGACAGTATTGCAAGAATTCTACGGAGACACAATATCGATACTATTTTCAATACAGACAGAAAAATAAGCACGGTGTTGATGACTCCGAAGACGAGGATCCCTTTAGAACAACAGGGAGTGTACGAGATTCCATGTGCAGACTGTCATAAAACTTATGTGGGGCAAACTAATAGAAGAATTCAAGCTAGACGTGATGAACACCAGAACGCTGTAAGATAGCAGGAAAAAACAACATCCATTGCGGAACACTCCACCACGATGTCACACCGAATAGACTTTGACAACACCAGAGTACTGGCAAATATAGAACACCCGAAATCAAGACTCGTAAGAGAGGCAATTGAAATAGCGAAGAGGCCTCACAGTCTAACCGTACGCAATGAAATTCAGAACTTAGCGAATTGTTGGAAAATTCTATTAAACACTGGCTGGCTCGGACCCGTCCAATAACAACTTGACCGGAAATAACAAATCAGCAGGCGGGAGGCGTGCCCACTGAGCGCCCAGGGCCAATCACACGCACAGCGCGAGCGCTTCTGAAAATCTTAGTATTCGAGTAACTAGAAGCGAAAGCAGAAGGCTACGAGAATTATGCGAACCGACCTGAAGAGGGCAGATGTGACTCAGCCCAAACGTCGTCATTTTACCATCGATCCCGGCAGGGATCAGTTATCAACTACGCGGATGAATTCCCGGAAACCACCTAAAACATATATATATATATATATATATATATATATATATATATATATATATAGTTGTGCTCTTGCTATACACTGTCATAATAACAACCACACCGCAGATTTTGATAACGTAAGCATCTTAGAACAAGAAAAAAACATTTTTAAACGAAACTTTCTAGAGATGGTTCACATTAACAACCAATCCAATAGCATAAACAAGAGAATCGATTTGCAAAAATTAAATATTATCTATTGTGGCCTATTAGACAAAGAAAGCCAAATTTCACAGAATGTCTCATTAAACAATTTATTATCCTTAACAGCGGATTAAGCATAACTTATTACTAAATTTATTTTTCTGTAAAATTTGGAATAATCTAATAAGCAAATAATTTTTATTAACAAATTTTTATGTTTTCAACATTTTGCATTCCGGTATCTATCTTTTGCAACTCACTATAGTTTAATTATCAACTGACTTCAAATAATTATAATGTCAGTACAATACGTCTAACATTATGAGAGCTTTATAATTTGTTATATCTATTATTAATATGAATTCGTAAGATATGCTTCCCTTTATCCTCTGGATTCTGCCAGTTTGAACAACAAAACCTCACATATCGTGAGTTTTTGTTGTTTGAACTGAGAAGGAATAAATTTGTTCCGAAAGAAAAGTGTTAATATATTTTTTCTGTTTTCCACTGATTGTCAATATGATACACCACCCCTTCGGAAGATTGTAAAAATAATGTAGTAACAAAACAATTAAATTCACAACAAAAACTTACATAATAAAACATTTTAAAAAAATATATAACCGACTTCTACATATAACTAAAAAGCTAAAAATAATTATAGCAAAATACAACTCTAGCAAATAAATAACACATTCAATGTTGTAAGGTACCCTAAATGTAAACATTAACAAATTAATTACCTACCAATCTAGTATATATTGAAGCCGGTGCCAAGCAAATCTAAAATCCTTCATTGCGTACTTATCTACTAATTCATCAAACTTGATTGGTGCTTGGCACCGACTTCAAAAATATACTAGATTGGTAAGTAATTAATTTGTACAGAATGAGCACCTTTTCATGTTTACATTTTTTACTTCCTGGGTAGGTACCTTACAACATTGAATGTGTTATGTATTTGCTAGAGGTGTATTTTGTTATAATTATTTTTAGCTTTTTAGTTATATGTAGAAGTTAGTTATATATTTTTTAAAAATGTTTTATTTTCAACTTTTTAGTTTTTTTTTAACTCAGGTAGTTTTCATTCTTTATTTTTTATTTTGTACGTATAACCTTAATAGACAGAACCAGGTAACATCGAAAGCCTCAACATTACACAATGATACTTTATCATTTAAATTGACAGGTAAACCTTTACGAACAAAATGTACTAGTACGCGTTGACTTAATATGCCCAAATGTAACCTTTTTTCAACTTTTTTTGACAACCCTGTATAACTAGATAATTCCACTCCAACCTATGTACCAACCAGCCTGTACATACGACTGCCCACGGACAAGCATAAATTTGTTAGCTGCCTTCTGTAAACTATAGGACGGAGTAGAATCCATCCTATATTTACGGAGTCAAATCCGTCTTATATTTCAACCATAGTATATAACTCCTTGTGGGCTACCCCATAAATTATTTCCTTTTTAACATTTCATGTTATCGCCCTGTGTAACATTAATTCCTCTCCACACTTTATGCAACTTCTTATGGGCTATAAAAGAAATAATTTTTTAATCACACTGTATAAATATAATTCAAGTCCAGCATATATTTCAACCATCCTGTATATGATTTGCTGATGTCTACATCATATAACAGTTTTTAATCAACCTATATAATTTTAATTTCACATTTTTTTCAACATTTTTATACCACCAAACGTCCAGTCCACCCTATATTTCAACCATCCTGTATATACGGCGGCCTACGGACCACTATCATTCTAGTCCGTCCTATATTTCAATCTTCATATAAATGCAACTCCTACTACTTTACTTTGTGATTTTGTTTGCTATAACTAAACACCCTGTCTATAAGCCACCAAGTACCAGTTTAAAGTTTGACATGTGTTGTCACTGAATTTTCTATTAGGCCGGGAGAATGTGACAACCAAAAGTACCGTCTTCGCAAAATGGAAAAATTTGCATTTAAATAGGTATTTGCCTGGTATACAAACAAAACGAACTTGGTACTCATGATTTAAGGAGCCGAAAATACTATGCTTTTCCAAAATTTGAAGTTTCGCCAATCCGGATATATACTCTATTAAACAAGACCATATTCGTTCAAAACGGTGCACCACAGGAGAAAGAAATTAGGTAACATACATACAAAAAAAAGCGAAAAAAAATACGCGACGAATTGATAACCTCCTCCTTTTTGGAAGTCGGTTAAAAATTAAAACGAAAGCTACTGCTACTTGGCCGAAAGATCAATACTGATCTACTACATTGACTATTTTACTACTGAACAATAAACAACTCTTGATGCTGAACTATCACAGATGGTCGTCACATGATTTAACAGCAGGTACAGCTTCTTCCATATATAATTACTTGACCGTTTCTGAAGGAAAAATATGTCTAATAAAAATATATTTCTTTGTAAAATAGACAGATGTACCTAAATTACCATAACAAATGAGTAAATGCATTGAATTTCTTTATATTTTAAATACAGATTGTTAAAATGTCATGTTTATTTTAGGTAAAAGTCTTGTAATAAAACCAGGATTTTGCAGGAATGGAACCATGTACCTAATAATAACTACAATTCTTTATTAGATAAAATGCATAAATACAAAACAATGACTAACTGATTCCCTACCTAAAAATACCTACAAATAAATTGAAAGATTAGGTAGAAAATATTCAAATAAATAGTTATAATTTTTAACATAAAATCCCTTTAAAAATATTAACATTATTTTAAATAATAAATTAATATTACATTTAATATTTAAAACATTAGTTAATACCTACATTTTTCAAAAATATTTTAAGTCTTAAAGTAAGAAATAAAACGAAATAAAAACCTTCATTCTGGCATTTCACAATAAACGATTTCAGCTCGTAAGCAGAAAATGAAATCAGCCAACTCAAAAGTTAGGAGTAGTTAATAACTAAAAAACATAAGTATATATTAATAAACCTTCATCAAAATATTAAGATTCAATATAATTTCATTAACTTAAATGAAACACATAGTAAGCAATGACTATTTCTGTTTTGTATGGAAAATATAAAGAAATATAAGCAACTGCTGTTAATTAATGATAAATAAGTAATACTCACATTTGTTAAAAACTTCGCAGTGAATGAAGCTGAAATCTTGACCTTTACACATTGAATTTACAACTTATCTTTAGCCTCGTGCTATAATAATCTTAGACCAAACAATATTCTGAAATGTCAAAATTCAAATCAAGGGGCCACATCAAAGATAGTCATGAGTTCAGGGCTGCCAGATTTAACTATTTGTCTTGAATATTACAATTAGTGCATTAATTCACATTTTTTGTCATCTTAATTCAGATTATATGAAATTTATATGGTAAAAATTTAAAAGAATCTTTAAATTGAAAGTACAAATTTAAAATTAATAAAATATTATCAGAAATAAATTCATCAATTGCAACATAATCTTATTTTAGTTAACAAACCATATTTACAAAGCAATGAAAGTTGTAAATGCGAGCCCAATGAATGGCCATTATTATGTAATATAAATTTTCCTGGGTTCTATTTCAATAGCATGACGATGTAGAATAAGTTTCGGAACGGGTAAAAATTTGTTACTTTGTAGTTTAATTTAATTCGTCTTTCACATTCGAGCCAATCTATCATACGATTTTTCTCTCCATGCAATCTGGCGACACTGTTACTGTTATCTGTTTGGCATTGACGTAAATAATGTTTTTTATTATATTTTATTTAATGAATGAACCAATATTATAAATAAATTTTAGCATTATGCACTGAAGGTCGTCAATTGCTACTAAATAAAACAAAAATAAAGAAAATCGGTTGACAGAGGAGCAAATGGTACCTAACAGTTTTGTCTTTGACTATTTATATATAGATTTTTTGCAACATACATTTTTCTTTTAAGGGCGAACAGTAATTGCAATTAATGTAAAAAGTTTCTCAGATGTTTATTTTCTATATTTTATTAAATATAGCACAAAGAAAGGAAGTTATTAAAATGATTTTTATTTCAATAAACTGGCATATTTACCCTACCACAAAATTCTATTGAACATATTTCAGTTAATGTAATTTATATTTTTCCTAATATGCTCTTGTTTCGTTGTATTTGGAGTACATTTTAAATCCTTTGATATAGAGATTCATCACAAACAATATTAAAGTTTTCTTTTGGATTTGTTACCTGAATGGATCTGGACAAGTAACATACACTTTTAAAAATTGTTCATGAGGTTCTCTTTAAAATTTTTATAAATAGAAATTTTATTAAGAGATACATTCACAATAATTGTCCTGAAACAATGAAAATATTGATACTACTGAAATGATTAAGTTAATTTTATTTCACTCCTTTAATATCGTTCTATTTAATACATATTTCAAATTCAAAAACCAATATTGATAATCTTTTTCTATAGCAGTAATTCTCCATGTGAGTAATCTTCAAATATTTGATAGTTCATTGAAATAAAATATTTTCATTTGGACCGTAAATTTATAATTTCGTCAACTATCTTCAATAACGAATGAATATAAAAAAATTATCGTTAGTAACATATTCAAATAATAATAGGGGTTTTCGCGGAACAAAATTACTGAAAATGAACCGATTTAGAACTAAGTGAACGAATCCTAAATGAAACATCGTCCTATAGACGACAACGGCCGGTAACAATAGCAACGTAGATTGTATTGTGAACCAAATCTATTGTTATAAAATTTGGTGATCTGGGTTACAGTAGTCTTGAGTTCGGTGCAGTGAGTAACTTACTCACTGGTTCGGTGTTCGCGGTAAGCAATTATTGGTTCTGAATCGATTCTGAATCGAATTCAAATGGTTCTTGCTCTGAAGCAAGGATTTTTAGTTCGATCATACCTTAGAGCATATATAAGTAAAAGCTCTAAGAATTATGCGCTTCGACCTAATTTCTAACCCACTCGGCTGTCCGAAGTCTATCGAAGTATGTTTAGTTCAGCTTTCGTTTGAATTTGAATTTACCAGTTGGAGATAAGTGGAAATAGCCAAAATTCCTTCTGTAAATTATTTTTAATTTAATGTAGAAGAAATAAAATTATTCCAATATTATTACTAATTCCTGTTAGAACTTAAAATTGTATTTTTTCATAAAAAATATTTTTAATTAACAAAGATATTAGACTATAGTTTGTTTAGTGATGAGGACTGATGAATTTTTAGAAGCACAATAAATACAAAAATAATCAAATTTCAAATTAATTGGCAGAATTGAAACCCAAAAGTAAATCATTGAATGTATTATAATATTTTATGATTTGCTGCAAGTTAAGTAACTTTAAATATGTTGTTGACTGGTTTAACGTAAATAAAAAATATACTAGATAGATAGGTAATTAATGTGTGCAGAATGAGCACCTTTTATATAATGTTTAAATTTTTTACATTGTGTGTAGGGACCTACCCACATTGAATGTGTTATTTACTGTATTTACTGTCTAGAGTTATATTTCGTTATAATTATTTTCAACTTTTTAGTTATACTTGGAAGTCCGTTACATTTTTTTAAACTGTTTTATTCTAAAATACTGTTCTTTGGGTGGAAATATCCTTTGCCATACATTTATTTTTTTTTAAATAATACAATTTAAAATTTTCTAAATAGAGAGGTTTATAATTTTTAATAAAGACACATAGATTTATCTACTTACTAGCTTTGTATACCATTACATTTTCAGAACTTTTTTAATTGGAAAAAACAGTATACAAACTAATTTAAAAATGCATATAAAATTATATACCAATGCACATAAAGATTAGAATAAAGAGGTTGGGGTAATTTTCAGTTGAAGCAAATGAAATTTTAGTCCAGATAAGTATTTTCCTTAACATCAAAATGCAGTTATATCAGAATTTAATATAGCATATTTTTAAGTGAATGTGAAATTTCAAAAAGGGGCAATCGTTTACTTTATGAAAATAAAGAGGTCCATTTAGTTTCGTTTTCAAAGTCGAATTTTACAGCCGATATAGTAGCTTACCAAATATTCAAGGACCGATATGTTAATTAATTAATTTGGCATAAATTATTTTATAAGTAATTGTGATACATAAAAAACGTATAAATGCACATTTAGACTTTATGAAATTAAACAGGTGTATTTCGTTATATTTTCAAAATGTAAAGTTTGAAAGTCCATGCAGCTTGCTAAATATTGAATGTCAGATACTTGAAAATGTGAAATAGAATATTTTTTGAAAGAAATGAAATAATTGCAATTTTAAAGAAATGCACATTTACATTTTATCAAAATAAAGATGTACATTTCATTACATTTACAAAAAGTTTAATTTTACAGCCCAGATAGCTTGCTGAATATTGTATAACAAATACCGAAAAATAATTTGGTTAAGTGCGAGTTGGACTCGCATACTTAGGGTTCCGTACCACCTTCAAGATTCTAATATTCCAGTTTCAGACAAGCAGGGAATGAGTGCATTTTCTTATATTTACCCTTATATCTTTTAAAGGAAGCGTTTTAAATTTATAAAAAATATACACTTTGATTTTCCACACATAGATTTTTATTTTATCTGCTTCAGGATTCGCTTGATTTTTATCAGAATACATATGTATTTAATTTTCTAATTTGGCCCCCAAAAATTAACATTAGAGCTTTATTATATTAATAAACTTTCAGAGAAGTCTTTTATAATCTACTGTCTGAGTTTTGAGACTCTGCAGATTGGAAGATAAAGGGCAAAATAGGTCAAATTTTAAATTATAAATTATTAAATCTGTTTTTCAAATTATTAAAAAATACAAATAAAATATATTTTTCAAAATTTAAATACTGTAGTTTCTAAAGTGGGAATTATGGTCACGTTTAATATTTTTGTTAATATCTTTTAAACAAATGATTTAAAAATATGATATATTTGTAATTCACATAATGATGCGTTTGAAAATTCAATCTTTATTTTCCATTAAATTGTATAATTTGTCCCTAAAATTACTATGGGGGTTTTCTAATAATTTATTTTCCATTTAATTCTATTATTTGGGGGCCAAATAATAGAATTAGGGATTTTTTCATATTTTCCTATAAACAAAAAATTGAGGTCTTATAGTTTGGGGAATAATGGGGAGAAAAGAAAAGAAAAAAAAATAAAAAAATATATTTGTATTCGTCATAATGAGCCCTGTGATTTGATATATTACATGACCCGTTAGAAACAATTATAATTTTTTATTTTCCATTTAATTCTATAATTTGCCCCCCCCCCAAAATGAATATTAGGGGTTTCACCTTATTCTTTTCAGTAAAGTTCAGGTGAGGGGCTATACTACCATTTTTTTCAAAATTTTTCAGCTTATGGTTTCGGAGATAAGGGGGGGGAGTGGGTAGTTTTTTATATTTTTGTTAATATCTTTTAATTAATTTATTTTAAAAATATGAAAAAAAAATATATTTGTTTTCGTCATAATGAGCCCTTTTCTTTGATATATAACATGATTTATATTTTCCATTTAATTCTATAATTTGCCCCCCAAAATTAATATTAGGGGTTTTTTCTTATTTTTCCAGTAAAGTTCAGGTGAGGGGCTATACCTCCATTGTTTTTTCAAAATTTTCTATTTTATGGTTTCGGAGATAGAGGGGGGATGGGTAATTTTTTTTATATTTTTGTTAATATCTTTTAATTAATTTATTTTAAAAATATGAAAAAAATATATTTGTTTTCGTCATAATGAGCCCTTTTATTTGATATATAACATGATGGGTTAGAAACAATTTTAATTTTATATTTTCCATTTAATTCTCCTTATTTTTCCAGTAAACTTCAGGTCAGAACCTATACTTCTAATTTTTTTCAAAACTTTACGTTTATAGTTTCGGAGATAAGGGGGGGAATGGGTAAATTTTGGTATATTTTCATTAATATCTTTTTAAATATATTTTTTGAAAATATGAAAAAAATATATTTGTGTTCCTCAGATTGAGACCTTTCATTTGATATATTACATGATGTTTTTGAATTTTTTTTATTTTATTTAATTCTATAATTTGCCCCCAAAATTAATATTAATGGTTTATCCTTATTTTTCCTGTAAAGTTCGGGCAACGTTCTATATTTCCTATTTTTTTCAAAATTTTAGGCTCAGTAGTTTCGGAGATCAGGGGGGGACGGTCGATTTTGTTAGTTCCCCCCCCCAGAAGTACCCCTAAAATCAATTTTCTTCATTTACGATATGTACTCCTGATCGGGTCACCAAACTATACATTGAAACCAAATTTCAACCTCTTGCGTCCAGTAGTTTAGGAGAAAATTGCTGTGATCTGACAGAGGCAAAAATCCTGAGTTATATCATAAGGGTATCCTTATATTGTATATACGGAACCCTAAAAATGAACCTATAAATTTAACACCTACTATTTTTTAAATAAATGCCAAAATCAAAATTTTAAAGAAATGCACATTTAGATTTTATGAAAATAAAGATGTGCATTTCATTTCATTGGCAAAAGGTTTAATTTTACACCACATGTAGCTTGTTAAATGCTGTAGAACAAATAGTAAAATATACTCTGATTTTTTTGCCGGATGTCGGCTACTTTCAGGGTAGTAATATTTATAGGGTCAGTAATTTTTAAAAGCATTTTTTAGCTATAATTATATATGCCCTTTTTAAAGTCATTAGAGTTAAATTTCTAGACAAATATATAAAAATTAAATAATCCGAATATTTTACAATAATGCTGACTGAAAAGGAATTTCTATATAGTGATATTCATTCAATATTTGAAAAAATTTAAATGCGGGACATATTTTCAATTCCGAAAAATTTACAGATTGTTCATGCGCACCGATTAACCCATAGAAATTAACCACAAAATGATGTTTACAGATGACATGAAACAAAACACTATGTGAACTTCGGTCATCCGATTTAGGGACAGAACAAAAATAGAACTAAAAATAATGAACCGATTCTGAATCGATTCAGAACGGCTTTCGCGAAAACCCCTAATAACTTCATAATCCATCACACCGCAAACACGTTATTAAAATACTATACGTGATCCCTTAGTATTCTGAATAGAAGCAATTCCGATTGACAAATCTTTATAGGGGTTTTCACGGAAGCAGTTCTGAATCGGTCCAACGGTAATATTACCGTAATTTTCTGAAAACGCTGTTCGCGGAACAAAATTATGAAAATGAACCGATTTAGAACTAAGTGAACGAATCCCAAATGAAACATCGTCCTATAGACGAAAACAGCCGGTAACAATAGAACGTAGAATTGTATTATGAACCAAATCTATTATTATAAAAGTTGTGATCTGGGTTACAGTAGTAGTTCTCGGTAAGCAGTTATTAGGGGTTTTCGCGAAAGCCGTTCTGAATCGATTCAGAATCGGTTCATTATTTTTAGTTCTATTTTTGTTCTGTCCCTAAATCGGATCACCGGAGTTCACATAGTGTTTTGTTTCATGTCATCTGTAAAAATCATTTTGTGGTTAATTTCTATGGGTTAAACGGTGCGCATGAAGAATCTGTAAATTTTTAAGAATTAAAAATATCTCCTGAATTTAAATGTTCAAATATTGAATGAATATCACTATATAGAAATTCCTTTTCAGTCAGCATTATTGTTCGGAATGTTTATTTGTCTAGAAATTTAATACTAATAACTCCTCAAAAGGGCATATAAAAAATGCTTAAAAATTACTGACCCAATAAATATTACTACCCTGAAAGTAGCCGACAAACGACAAAAAATCTGAGAATATTTAGCAAGCTACATGGGCTGTAAAATTAAACTTTTTGCAAATGTAATGAAATGCACATCTTTATTCTGATAAAATGTAAATATTAATTTCTTTAAAATTTTGAATTTTGCTTTTATTTCAAAAATATTAGGTGTTAAATTTATAGGTTCAATTTTTTTTCGGTATTTGTTATACAATTTTCAGCAAGCTATATGGGCTGTAAAATTAAACTTTTTGCAAATGTAATGAAATGTACATCTTTATTTTGATAAAATGTAAATGAGCATTTCTTTAAGATTGTAATTATTTCATTTCTTTCAAAAAATATTCTATTTCAAATTTTCAGGTATCCGACATTCAATATTTAGCAAACTGCATGGGCATTCAAAATTTACATTTTGAAAATATAACGAAATGCGCCTGTTTAATTTCATAAAATCTAAATGTGCATTTATACGTTTTTTATATCACAATTACATATAAAATTATCTATGCCAAATTCTAACATATCGATCTTTGAATATTTGTCAAGCTACTATATCGGCTGTAAAATTCGACTTTGAAAACTAAACTAAATGGACCTCTTTATTTTCATAAGGTAAAAATTGCCTCTTTTTTATATTTCACATTCACTTAAAAATATGTTATATTAAATTCTGATATATCTGCCTTCTGATGTTAAGGAAAATGCTTATCTTAAGATTTCATTTACTTCAACAGAAAATTACCAAAACCTCTTTATTCTAATCTATATGTGCATTGGTATATAATTAAATGTGTGTTTTTAAATTAGTTTGGAAACAGTTTTTTTCCAATTAAAAAAGTTCTGAAAATGTAGGGGTATAGAAAGCTAGGACCTGGTTGTATCTGTGTCTTTATTAAAAATTATAATCCTAATTATTTAGAAAATTTTAAATTGTATTATTAAAAAAATGTAAAGGATATTTTCACCCAAACAACATGCTAAAGTATTTTAGAATAAAACATTTAAAAAAATGTAACCGAATTCCAAGTATTACTAAAAAGTTGAAAATAATTATAACGAAATATAACTCTAGACAGTAAATAACACATTCAATTTTGTTAGGTATTAATTACCTACCTATCTAGTATATTTTTTATTTACGTTAAACCAGTCAACAACATATTTGAAGATTGTAATAATGATTTAATTTTGGTTATCATTTCTGCCAATTAATTTGAAAATTGATTATTTTTGTATTTATTGTGACACTTCTAGTACCTAAATTATATACTTCTAAAAATCCATCAGTCCTCATCACTAAACAAACTGTAGTCCAATATCTTTGTTAATTAGAAATATTATTTATGAAAAAATACTATTTTAAGTTCTAACAGGAATTAGTAATAAAATTGCAACAATTTTATTTCTTCTACATTAAATTAAAAATAATTTACAGAAGGAATATTGGCTATAAACACTTATCTCCAACTGCTAAATTCAAATTCAAACGAAAGCTGAACTAAACATACTTCGATAGACTTCGGACAGCCGAGTGGGTTAGAAATTAGGTCGAAGCGCATAATTCTTAGAGCTTTTACTTATATATGCTCTAAGGTATGATCGAACTAAAAACCTTGCTTCAGAGCAAGAACCATTTGAATTCGATTCAGAATGGATTCAGAACCAATAACTGCTTACCGCGAACACCGAACTCAAGACTACTGTAACCCAGATCACCACATTTTATAACAATAGATTTGGTTCACAATACAATTCTAGGTTGCTATTGTTACCGGGTGTTATCGTCTATAGGACGTTGTTTCATTTGGGATTCGTTCACTTAGTACTATATCGGTTCATTTTCAGTAATTTTGTTCCGCGAACGGCGTTTTCAGAAAATTACGGTAATATTACCGTTGAATCGATTCAGAACTGCTTCTGCGAAAACCCCATTGGTTCTGAATCGATTCAAATGGTTCTTGCTCTGAAGCAAGGATTTTTAGTTCGATAATACCTTAGAGCATATATAAGTAAAAGCTTCTAAGAATTATGCGCATAGATATACACATAGATATATCTAGCTACTAGCTTTGTATACCATTACATTTTCGGAACTTTTTTAATTGGAAAAAACAGTTTACAAACTAATTTAAAAATACATATAAATTATATACCAATGCACATAAAGATTAGAATTAAGAGGTTGGGGTAATTTTCAGTTGAAGCAAATGAAATTTTAGTCCAGATAAGTATTTTCCTTAACATCAAAATGCAGTTATATCAGAATTTAATATAGCATATTTTTAAGTGAATGTGAAATTTCAAAAAGGGGCAATTGTTTACTATATGAAAATAAAGAGGTCCATTTAGTTTCGTTTTCAAAGTCAAATTTTACAGCCAATATAGTAGCTTACCAAATATTCAAAGACCGATATGTTAGAATTTAGCAAAAATTATTTTATATGTAATTATGATATAAAAAAAGTATAAATGCACATTTAGACTTTATGAAATTAAACAGGTGCATTTCGTTATATTTTCAAAATGTAAAGTTTGAAAGCCCATGCAGCTTGCTAAATATTGAATGTCAGATACCTGAAAATGTGAAATAGAATATTTTTTGAAAGAAATGAAATAATTGCAATTTTAAAGAAATGCACATTTACATTTTATCAAAATAAAGATGTTCATTTCATTACATTTAGAAAAAGTTTAATTTTACAGCCCAAATAGCTTGCTGAATATTGTATTACAAATGCCGAAAAAAAAATGAACCTATAAATTTAACACCTAATATTTTTGAAATAAATGCCAAAATCAAAATTTTAAAGAAATGCACATTTAGATTTTATGAAAATAAAGATGTGCATTTCATTACATTGGCAAAAGGTTTAATTTTACACCACATGTAGCTTGTTAAATACTGTATAACAAATAGTAAAATATACTCCGATTTTTTGTCGGATGTCGGCTATTTTCAGGGTAGTAATATTTATAGGGGCAGTGATTTTTAAAAGCATTTTTTAGCTATAATTATAGTCTATATGCCCTTTTGTAAAGTCATTAGAGTTAAATTTCTAGACAAATATATAAAAATTAAATAATCCGAATATTTTACAATAATGCTGACTGAAAAGGAATTTCTATATAGTGATATTCATTCAATATTTGAAAATTTAAATTCGGGACATATTTTCAATTCCGAAAAATTTACAGATTGTTCATGCGCACCGTTTAACCCATAGAAATTAACCACAAAATGATTTTTACAGATGACATGAAACAAAACACTATGTGAACTCCGGTGATCCGATTTAGGGACAAAACAAAAATAGAACTAAAAACAATGAACCGATTCTGAATCGATTCAGAACGGCTTCCGCGAAAACCCCTTATGATTTATTGGAGTGTCTAAACGCAAAGGACGTGTATTGCGAAAGTTCAATACAAAATTCTTAAAAACCTACAACACAAAACACAATTTACACTTAGAGCATATACTTTACTACTATTGATACTCAACTAACCTTAGAGCATTTTCTTTCTAGAGATCTTAGAACATTTACTTTCTAGAGATAGCCTGCAGAGCACATATGGCGTGGTAAGACTAAAGAGAGAGATGGCAATAGAGAGGGCAAGAGGCTATTTCACTCGGTTAGCGCTGCTTCTTTGTGCTGCACGTTTCATGTTTTGTGCAGCACAAAACATGAAACGTAAGCAAACGTTCACAACAGTTTGTATCTGCTGAACGCACCCATTGAAATACGTTCAACATGTTGTTCATTGGCTGCTTCCACCCACTAAGTGAAATAGCCTCTTACTGTCTCTATTGCCCTCTCTGAAGTCTAGTCCCTTATTTACTTTTTTTTTCTAATTTTCTGAAATACTTTACTATCTAGAACGTAAAGGATCTAAGCTAGAGATAGCCTGCAGTGCACAAATGTCGTAGCAAGACTAAGGAGAGAGAGAGGGCAATAGAAAGGGCAAGAGGCTATTTCACTCGGTTGGGAGCTGCTTCCACCCACTAAGTGAAATAGCCTCTTACTGTCTCTATTGCCCTCTCTTTCTAGCGTTGCCATGATTTTATGCTTGACCCTATCTAGATGGTAAATGATCTAAGGGTACAACTTATGGAGTGTAGAGTAAAAGTAGGACTAACTTATAT
The DNA here is from genome assembly GCA_034190945.1 of Octodonta nipae. Taxonomy (NCBI): domain Eukaryota; kingdom Metazoa; phylum Arthropoda; class Insecta; order Coleoptera; family Chrysomelidae; genus Octodonta; species Octodonta nipae. The sequence continues at coordinate 89,575,516 of CM067217.1, read as the reverse complement.
GAGAATAAAACTGAAAGTGTACAGCGGATAGTTTCAAATAAGAAGTTCAAGAAATGACCATAATGGCGCAAGTGTGACCAGAGGGTACGTTATGAAGTCAATATCGATTTTATGCTTGACAGGCTATATCTAGATGGTAAATGATCTAAGCAACTAACTCACTGTGCTCAACTGAATTTATGACAAGACTCACGCTAACAGAACACATATTTATACAGTGAGGATGCGTGGGTTGGAACAAATTCAATTTAAATGCAGGTGTTGTTTTTTTGGAAAAACGCTCCGGCACGTAGGTTTTTTCGGACGGCGGTTTTTGCTTAGATCATTTACCATAGCGCCAACAATCATAAAAACCAGACGTAAATGAATAGGTTCAAACCAATAAACACCTTATTTTTACCGTTGTTTACTTAACTTTAGAAAGAAATGTAATTTTTTTAATAACTGTTAATTTTCGGTATAGGACATTGTACATGAAAAATACTTAATTCAATGCAGAATTCAAAAATAAAATAAAAAACAAAAGTTTCCATTTGAAAAAATGAAATTGATGATCGCAATTTATTTCTGGCCCATCCTGTATAAATGACTTTATGATCACAAAAACCGCAGTCGAAAAAAAAACCAACCTGTCCGAGCGTTTTTCCAAAAAAAAACAACACCTGAATTTTAAATGAATTTGTTCCAACCCACGCGTCCTCACTGTATACAATTTTTACATTCAAGAGTCCTCGAGATTACTACTCTATGGCGCTAATGTCGAATAGATGACAGAAGTTGACGCATGCCCACTACAAATTTTCGAATATGAAAAGGCCTATTAGGTAGATCTTTCCACACTTGGTAGGTATATATATACGGTTCTCCCTCGGCCGACGTTATAACTTTCCGTAACACTGCCTCCCCCCTTTAGTTCTGATTGTCCCGATTAGATGAATGTCCTCGATACGGGGCCAGACGATCCAGATGGATGCGGTACACTACGTCATTTATCCTCTTTATAACGTCGTAGTTTTATTTTTTTACTGTAAACTTTAGACAACATTCTATATCCCCTGTTTTTTTTTCAAAATTTTAAGTTCAACAATTTCGGGGAAAAAGGGCGTGAGTGGTCCACTATGTAAAATTTCCCCAGAAATCAGAATTATATCATTTGCTCCTATTGGGGTCACTAGACTATGCAGTGACCTTTAAAGATTTTAGTTACTTTTGATATTAATATAGATAAAAATTGTCTTAACTAACTATAAAAAAAAGTCGCGCTCCTATTTTTTTAACCGATTTCCAAAAAGGAGGAGGTTATCAATTCGTATGCAACTTTTTTTTATGACGAGCGATTATTCAAAAACGGCATGGGCAATTTTGATGATTTAAACTGCATAATATTAAGGAACTTTACAGAAAGGTACGATATAATTCTTTATAACATGAGATTTACGGTATTTCAGAAAATTAGAAAAAAAAAGTAAATAAGGGACTAGACTTCAGTGAATTTCAATGAATCTTCACTGTTTTCTCTAATTTCTTGAAACCGCTCAAGAAATTTGAATAAAATAAATTGTATTCTACAAAGATATGTTCCAGCTTGATTCCGTATATTTTTTTATAACGTAAAGCTTACCATATTCTTGGAAATCCGAAAAATATATGCAAAAAACTGTAAATATCATGGTAAATGTCAAATTTTCATCATAAATATCTAGTTTAAATGTCAAGATACGCCATGAAAGTATATCGTACAGGGTGTTTGTAATAGTTTTCATTTTAATTCGTTTGAAGTAAATTTTTTTTAGAGACGAAGTTAGGTTAGGGGGCTTCTAGTCGCGTGAAATGGTAGAAAATATTCCGTTAGTTTATCGAAACGAAAACTTGTTATGTCGGCCATATGGTATACGATTGTAGGTGAGTGCGTGCGTGCATGTAATATTAGAGGGTACATAAGCAGTTGTATACATAGGATGGTTGAAATATAAGTTGGAATTGAATATGTTATATAGGGTGATTCAAAAAATATTGTGTTGCGTGGCACATAAGTACTAGCGTATACTAGGTGGTTGAAATAAGAGTGGAGCAAAACTATAATTATACAGATTGGATATTTGCGTTATAGAACGGAGAATAATTACAGTTATACAAAATGCTTTAAAAATTGTCAGAAGCACTTGAACATACAGGATGGTTGAAATATAAGGTGGAGTATAATTACAGTTATACAGGGCGGTTTAAAAAAGTTATATAGTTTGGAATATAAGTAGTTGCTTAGACAAGGTGCTCGAAGTAAGGGTGGGGTAAAATTATTGTTATTCAGAGTGTATCAAAAATTTGTTATATAATCATAAGCAGTTAGGATATTTGAATTATAGGACGTACGACGGGGTATCATTATAGACATGGTTTCAAAAAATTTTAGAAGCAGTTGCATATACCGAGTGGTTGAAATAAATGGTAGATTAAAATTATAGTCATCAAATGTGGTTCAAAAAGGTGAATTTTGTTATATAGTGTAGACAATGAGCAGTTGCATAAGTAGAATACTAGACATATGGGGCGAAGTAAAATCATTGGTATACAGGAATAATTTAAACAATAGATAAAACAATAAAAAAAATATAACCGACTTCTACCTATAACTAAAAAGCTAAAAATAATTATAACAAAATACAACTTTAGCAAATAAATAACACATTCAATGTTGTAAGGTACCTACCCAGGAAGTAAAAAATGTAATCATTAAAAGGTGCTCATTCTGTACAAATTAATTACCTACCAATCTAGTATATTTTTGAAGTCGGTGCCAAGCAACAATCAAGTTTGATGAATTAGTAGATAAGTACGCAATGAAGGATTTTAGATTTGCTTGGCATCGACTTCAAAAATATACTAGATTGGTAGGTAATTAATTTGTACAGAATGAGCACCTTTTAATGATTACATTTTTTACTTCCTGGGTAGGTACCTTACAACATTGAATGTGTTATTTATTTGCTAAAGTTGTATTTTGTTATAATTATTTTTAGCTTTTTAGTTATATATTTTTTTTTTAAAAAGTTTTATTTTCAACTTTTTAGTTTTTTTTTTAACTCAGGTAGTTTCCATTCTTTATTTTTTATTTTGTATGTATAACCTTAATAGACAGAACTAGGTAACATCGAAAGCCTCAACATTACACAATGATACTTTATCATTTAAATTGACAGGTAAATCTTTACGAACAAAATGTACTATTTATGCCTTATGGACTACGCCATGTAACCTTTTTTCAACTTTTTTTGACAACCCTGTATAACTAGATATTTCCACTCCAACCTATGTACCAGCCAGCCTGTACATACGACTGCCCACGGCAAGCATAAATTTGTTTGTTGCCTTCTTTAAACTATAGGAGAAGTAGAATCCACCCCATATTTACGGAGTCAAATCCGTCTTATATTTCAATCATAGTATATAACTCCTTGTGGACTACCCCATAAATTATTTAATTTTCAACATTTTATGTTGTCGCCCTGTGTAACATTAATTCCTCTCCACACTTTATGCAACTTCTTATGGGCTATAAAAGAAATAATTTTTTAATCATTTCATTTTTTAATACAATTCAACTGCAGCATATATTTCAACCATCCTGTATATGATTTGCTTATGTCCACATCATATAACAGTTTTTGAATCACCCTATATAATTTTAATTTCACATTTTTTTCAACATTTTAATACCACCAAACGTCCAGTCCACCCTATATTCCAACCATCCTGTATATACGGCTGCCTACAGACCACTATCGTTCTAGTCCGTCTATATTTCAATCTTCATATAAATGCAACTCCTTCAACCACTTTACTTTGTGATTTTGTTTGCTATAACTAAACACCCTGTCTATGGGTCAACAAGTACCAGTTTAAAGTTTGACATGTGTTGTCACTGAACTTTCTATTAGGCCGGGAGAATGTGACAACCAAAAGTACCGTCTTCGCAAAATGGAAAAATTTGCATTTAAATAGGTATTTACCTGGTATACAAACAAAACGAGCTTGGTACTCATTGATTTAAGGAGCCGAAAATACTATGCTTTACTATGTACATAGAAAATTTTCAAATTCGCAATTAAAACTTCCAGTGCCTAAAATTACCGCACTATTACGTTGTAATTAAAATATTTATGAGGAAATGTCTGGTATGTCATTTCGATGAAATTTTTGATAAGAATTTTGGATTTTTCGGCGATTTTCTGCAAAACTGCAAGTTGCACGACGCAGAAAAGTATATGAGATCACCTAGGGATCTTCCTTAATAGATTAAACGTTAAAACACTACACACATGCATAAGGAGTTATCGGAAAATCGAGCAATATGTTAGGGATATTGGTCGATTTCCAAGCACGCATGTGTTCATTCACAAATTTTATCACTTTATCAATATAATTCTTTTCCAAAATTTGAAGTTTCACCAATCCGGATATATACTCTATTAAACAAGACCATATTCGTTCAAAACGGTGCACCACAGGAGAAGAAATCAGGTAACATACATACAAAAAAAAAGCGAAAAAAAATACGCGACGAATTGATAACCTCCTCCTTTTTGGAAGTCTGTTAAAAAATAGAAAGAGTCAATAGTGTGGAAAGGATTTATATTTCTACAGGGTGGTTTTAAAGATATCAGGAGCATTGTAATATTGTGTTGAGTTGAATTATAGTTGAACAGGATTCAGAAAATAAGTTATATAGGGGTGACAAGAAGCATATACAGTGTGGATGCAATATAGAGTGAATTAGTTACATATATAAAAAGTGGTCCAAATAATAAAACAAATAAAAAAGTGAAAATATATTTGGAAAATATAGAATAAGAAAGAATAAACATTAAATAGGGAGAAAGAAGGCGGGAGAAAAAGATAGAGAGAGAGAGAGAGAGAGATCAGAATACGGTAAAATTTTCACTTCAATTGTACCTTAAATCAGATAAAAAAAGAAGATATGTCTGAAAATAGTGATTGATTGCACACGGTTTCTAAACAGTTTTTATTTTAAGTAAGTTGAAGTCGGTTATTTTTTAAATATAAATTATTGTGTTTTTTACCAAACTACGTAACGGGATGGTACACTGGATGGGCCAATCAGAACGAAATACAGCCGATATTTAATATACTGTTCGTTAATTCAAATCGGACTTCAACCCCTCGCTGGTAATCAAAACCCCTGTTCAACGCATCTTCATTTTGCAAATTTCATGCAGCAATTTTGAGAAAATAAGGAAAGAAAAATGTGAAAAAATCGATTTCTCTAGTATAGTTCGATTTAAAAAATGCTAAAAACCATTGATTTTTATCTCGAAGAAGAGTGTCGAAGATAATTCGTGGATACTTCAACCACTCGCAAGAGGTGATCTTCAATAAATAAATTAAAATGGGATTCAACTTTCTGTTCAACCGATCAAACATAAAAATTAGAAAATATCTTCTGCAGTTCTCATTACATATATCACTCAAAAAAATTAAAGTAAATTCTGATTTTATCGTTTGAAGAAAACAGTAGGTGTAGTCGTTTTGCAATCAGGAAAGACTTAATATTTTTCCCGTTTGTTGTTTGTTTCAAGAATTTATATAACTATTGTAGTTTTTTATATCCCGTAAAGGCCCAGTATTTAAATTGAATTTATTTCAAGGAGTATCTCGCTGGGTTTTGTCTGTTATTAAACTTTATTGTCATGTAAAATGCTTTATACTACCCGTGAAAGAGTATCGTTGATGAAACTGTATTATGAAATTTGACGTGCTAATATTGCAACATTAATCATAATTAGCTTTGTACCCATGCGAAGTGGGTCGGTAGTTAATAAAATTAGTTATTAAAATCTCAAATCTTTTTTCCAGCATTTTGGGTTAAGTTTACATTTAATTAATCTCAGCTCTTTACAAACACCCTTACAACTAACAAACACAACATTTATAAATTCATTTCCAATTAATAATTTGGATGTCTTCATTCTTCTGTATAATGCAATTTATAATAACGGATGAACTAAGGAACTAGAAAAATATTACTAAAGAATAACTTACAGCTGCTTGCCTAGTTTTAAATTCCACCAACGCACTCCCCTTCTTTTTTGGGGACATCACCACAGCTTGCAGATCACCATACTAAAACAGTAAACAATAATTATATGCTTTGAATTAATACCTCCTATATTTTGTCAAATATCCATAAATTGAATTTAGTTGAAAACTGTTGTGTTTTTCTTCAATACAAACTATTAATTACCGCTACTTTTAATAGTGTCCCCATTAAAATTGTATTTTAGCTGTGTACACCTATTAGATCAGTGCATTTATTGACATAAAAGCTAAAAAATCGAGACGATTCCTATAAGCCTTTTTTGCGTTGACAGCGATGATAGAAAATGATTCTCATTTTAGTTTTTTCGTCTTCTGCCTTATTAAATTATATTATACTAAATTAAAGTAGATCAACAAATAAAAAAAGCATGAAAACCGAGTTTTAATTATTGTTATAACTTAAAAAACGTTTAAAATCGATCCAAATATGCTTATAAGATGAAAGCATAAGAAGTGTGTAAAAAATGTACGTTCTAATTGTTTTTCCAGCTAGGGCTGTAATACTCGAACACCCTCTCTTCACCATCTTGCACCTGGGATAGGATGGCCCCCAAACCTGTGTTGCTGGCGTCGGTGTCTAAAATGAACTTGCCGGACTGTGTAGAAAACGCTAGGATTGGGCTGGAACATAGTGCTGCCTTCAGTCGTCTGAATGATGTTTCGCAATCCTGATTCCAACGGAAGGTCTCTTTCTCAGTGGTCTGCCGATGTAGAGGGGCGGCGATGGTGGCAAATCCCTCAACAAATCGCTTGTAGTAGGCCCAAGAAGCTTCGGAGTTCATGCTTGTCTCTTGGGACTGGCCAATCACGGATAGCTGCTATCTTGTCTTCGTTGGTGCGGATTCCTGACTCGGACACGACGTGGCCCAAAAACTCTACTTCTTTTTGGAACAAGGAGCACTTCTTCGGGTTGAGTCTCAGGCATTATTAATTCTGGAGAATAATTCGCCCAGGTTTTTCAGATGGTCGTCGAATGTCTGACCCATGACTAGAATGTCGTCGAGGTATACTAAGCACGTCCTCCATGTTAACCCGCTCAGTACATACTCCATTAGCCTCTCAAATGTAGCGGGTATATTACATAACCCAAAGGGCATGATCGTGAACTGAAACAGCCCTTTACTGGTGGAGAACGCTGTCTTCTCTCTGTCGTTTGCGTGTAGACCAACCTGCCAATATCCACTTTTTAGGTCTAGTGTGGAGAACCAACGGGAGCCTGCTAGTGTGGTCAAAGTGTCATCGATTCGGGGTAGTGGATAGCTGTCTTTCTTCGTGACATCATTCAGCTTTCTGTAATCCACGCAAAATCGGGTGGTTCCATCCTTCTTTTTAACTAGCACGACGGGAGCAGACCATGGACTGATGGATGGCTCAATAACTCCATTTTGCAACATGGACTCGATGTTTTCCTCGAATGCTTGTTGTTGCCGCAATGGTAGTTGTCTAGGTGGTATTCTGATGGGTTGAGCCTGTCCGGTATCTATTCGATGCTGGATGATGTTGGTGCGACCGGTGGTTCCATTTTTACTGTTAAAAATTTGCCAGTGCTTTTTGATAAATTGCTTGGCTTTCTTCTGGTTCTCTGGTGTCAAGTGTGTCAAATGGTCAGCAAACTGTTGTAGTAACTCTTTATCGGGCCCTGGCTCCTTCACCGACGTCTGGTACTGTTCTTCGCAATTGATGATGGTCTCTACTGGCTCGAAACAAGCTATCTCTTGACCATTGGCAATTCTGATGCGGTTGTTGGACAAATTCAGGACTCTGATTGGTATATCTCGTCCGGTTTTAACTATAGCCCGTCCAACTAAGTAGTCATGAGCTGAGTGTACGGGCTCCACCATTCCAACGCAGCTCCCAGGATTGCTATCTAGCTGCCCATGAATAATCTGTTCCGTTCGACCGGGAATTCTAGCTGAAGACTTTGCCACAATTTTAATGGGGTTGACTGATGTGTTGACGGGCCGTGTCAATACAAATTCCTCATTTAGGAAGCGAAGAACATCATATCTCGGGTCAAACATAAATCCATGCTGGCTAATTAGGTCCATTCCCAGTATAAAATCGTCCTCAATATTCGCTACCAGGACCCTATGCCGGATCATGTTGTCCCCTATCTGTAGCACATCTGCCTCACCCTATATTGACATGGACTCACCGGTGACTGTTCTGAGCTGGATGTTATTGATAACTGGCCGAATTTCTGATGCTCTCAAAACCCCGGACTTGGCAATGGACACAGCGGCGCCGGTATCGATGGTGATGGTAACTGCTCGCCCATTAATGGTGCCTCTGATGACTAGGCTGCCGCTATCTCGGCAAAATCCCCGGATGGATAACGTTTTGGGGGCTGGTGGAGGGACAGTCAGCATTCGCCCCCCTATGCTGACTGACTGACGGTCCCTGGACATGTGGCTGTTTTGTTGGTTACCCCTGGTCGGTGATCGTTCAGGTGGCCTCACTCGACAATCACGTTGGAAGTGTCCTGTCCGTCCGCAGCGGTAACATGCCCCTCTGGTGCCAGTTCTTTGTGACCGTTCTAATATTTTGTTCAGGCCAGTAACCAGCGCTTGAAATGGTGACTCTGACGATTCCTGGTTGAAGGAAACTGCTCGGACCCTCGGCTTGGACATGTTCATGACGGCCTCTACTTCCAAAGCCTGAAGTAGAGCTTCATTACTTCTCTTGACGCCACTTAGTCTTAGATTTCGTTGTACTTCCACATCTCTGATGCCGTTTATGAAACTCTGTGTGGCCAACTGGTCTTTCGTTTCCTCTGGCAGGTCTGGGTAGGACAAGTGAACTAACCGTCTAATCTCTGCTTCGAATTCTTGCGTTTTCCCACTGAGTTGGACTTGGGAGTTCTAGGGCCGGACCTCTTAACGAAATTACCAGAGAAGTAGATTTTTCTTGATTATCCCATCCATTAGCTGTAGCCACGGCCTCAAATTGCCGTTTATAGATGGGCCAAGATGAACTGCCGTCGAATGAGGGTGGTTTACTAAAGGAACCTTTGGTACTCACGGTGTTCTGGTATTTTCCTCGCTGTAAGTCCTGTTGCATTTTTTAAATTTCTGTGTCTAGTTTATTTTGGATGGCACTGATTTTATCTTGTACTTCACTGTGTACTGTTTGCTTGATGGAACTGATTTGATCTTGAACTGTGTCTTGAATTGAACTGATTTCAAATTTTACCTGGCTTTGGATGGAATCGAGATCATCTACTTTTGTTTCAAGAGTATCCACGGTATTTTTTATGGTGTTAATGTCATCATTTATCTCTTTTATATCTGACTCAACTATTTGCATTCTTTCATTAACTGTTTCATTAACTTGTCCTACTATTTGCATTAATTGTTCGAACTGCATTTGTCTTTTTTCTTCAGTTATTTTAAATTCATTTTTTCGCTTAAATTCAACTTGTTCTTGTTTTTCTTCAAATAATTTAAATTCATTTTGTCGTTATAGTTCAAGTTGATCTTGTTTCTCTTCAAATACTTTAAATTCATTTTGTCGTTTTAATTCAAGTTGATCTTGTTTTTCTACAAATTTCGAGAATAATCCTTCAATTAAATTATGTTGTTCGCTTTTCATCGTAATGACAAGATTTTCTAATTCTATTTTACGTTTTTCATCAAAAGATTTTACTAACCTTTGTTGAATTTCTTCTTGATGTTGTTTTTCCTTCTTGTCACGTTTTTCTAGAATCTGTGCAATTTTTTCGTCCAGTCCCTCTGTAACCTGCTTGACTATTTTTTTGGTAGTTTCGTCCATACTACGGGTTTCCATAAATCAAATTAGGATTTTAACTGCACTTAATCCCACTTCTGACACCAAATTGCAATATAGTCCGTGGGTTCAATTTAAAATTATAAAACTAATATTCACTTTCACTTTTCTAGAACTATATTTACATTAAAACAGCTGATTCAAATACAATAACAATCCCATATATGCTAGTCGTCGCGGTATCACTGCCTGGCGATCGTGGCGTGCTTCCTTTATAACACCAGCGTCGAATTCTCCAGTAAAAATCATCATCACTCCTTCCGCTGCCGAGTCTTTTCGAGAATCGTTTTTTTTATCTTAAAGCGTTTGTTGCGTACTGAAATGAAACAGGGTCGGCTTTGGGTAAATTTCGTAACAATATTGTTTAGCCTTGTGACCCTTATGTGAATTTTGAAGTAATATCAACATTGTTGAGACCCATTCAATGTACAGCTGTAGTGACTGGTATTATAACTTGGAAATTTTATGCAGTGCAAGTTTGAGAAAAAACTATACTTTATTTTTAGGGTAAGCCTGAAACCTACCCCTATATAATATCTGAAACTCTACCTTAATAGACGATAAAACTGTTTGGAGGTAGAACTTTCGGAAAAACATGATTTATTTACAATCTACGTTTCAGTGCTACCCCTAATGACTAATAAAAATATAAAATATTTAGTGCGAAAGCATGTATATATAAACTTTAATGATATTGTTATGTTTTTATTTTCACACTCGGATTCAGTTCAGTTCTTGGATTTATTTAAAAACACAGTCCAACTCACTCTAATTTATTTCCACTACTTTAACACAAATTTATATTCACAGAAACTACTATTTACATTTTATCTTAACTGTACAATACGAAAGACGAAAACTGAATGCCTCCTATCAGCAGCTCTTCTTATTTATATATTTATCTTGGAATTGTCTGGTACGTCCACGAACCATCGGGAAACTCTTTCATGTTCTGGAAGCTTTAAGGGAATTCCCAGTAACGGCAGCGGTCCGCCTGTTGGGAGACAAACATTTCGGGTTCCCAGAATTTATCGGAATAATGTCCCTTCCACGAATTGGTTGATGGCCGATTGCCCCAGCTGTCCGATGAATTCTCGTAACAATACAATTGCATTAGACTGTATGAGGGTTAGCAAAACTATTAATGTATCCCGACTTGACCATACAATGTATGGCATCACACTCCCTCTAACTAAACTCACTAAACCCCAGATATCCTAGATATCAAAAGGGTTAAGCTCTGAGGGAGCCCTTGCCAGGTTTTCAGTCCCGTGGTTGAAGTCGTGGCGGCAGTTTCCCATGAATTTCCTGACAAGACGGCTTTTTGCATTTGTTTGTAAAGATGTTCGTCCAGGCCGATGTATTTTAGATTGTTTAATAGATGTTTTGGGACTAATCCTGTCGTTGAGGTAACAATTGGTACAGTTCGTGTGTTGTTCATGTTCCACTGAGTCTTTATTTGAAATTCCAAATATCTATATTTGGTTATTTTCTCAGCCTGCTTGATATTTATATTATTGTTGTTAGGAATTGCTATGTCAATTAAAGTTGTTTTCCGAGAGACTTTATCTACCAAAACTATATCTGGTCTATTGTGAGCAACAGTCCGATCGGTCAGTATCGTGCGGTCCCAGTACAGCTTGCAGGTGTTATTTTCTAAAACAGATTCTGGTTTATATTTATAGTATGGTAATCTTACCGACTGTGATAATTCATGTTTCAGTGCTAGTTCCTGGTAAAGTATTTTTGCCACAGCATCGTATCGTTCTTTGTATTCAGTTGCAGCGAACGCTTGACAACCTCCTGTGATATGCTGGATAGATTCAGAATTGGAATTACTTGATCTTGGATTGCCAATATAAAGCCTTCCATTTCAGGGAACATATGACCAGAGATCAACCAGTAGTTCGACGCTGCACTGTCGACATAATCTTGGTTGACGTCATTTATATGTCTTCCATGAAGGGGCTTCCCTTCCCATTTCAGCAGTTTCTGATCTGTGGTCTGGTGGTGTAATTGGACATGTTGTTGTGTCAGTCGCAGTAATGTTGAGTCATCAACCTGGCACATGACTCTATGTACATCAGAAAATTCTGCGAGTTTCTGGAAATGACTACGCAAAATAGAAATTTGTTGATCTAATAGTTTACTTAGATCTGTCAATCCTCTTCCTCCTTCATACCGTGGCAAAGTTGTACGTTTGACAGAGCTCTTTGGATGGTGATTTCGAGCTTTTGTTAGTAAAACTCGAACTTTTCGTTGTAATTGTTCAATGTCAGTGGAATGTCTTCGATGCACATTCCATAGAGAATATCCAAAAAAATGTATGAGTTAGATGTTGCGGTTTTAGTTCAATGCTGGTTCAATGCAAGTATATAATTGACGAAGGACCTTTAGCGGAACAATCAATAAACACGTGCCGTCACATAAACGAATCACCAAATAAAAGTTATCACTAACCATTTACGTCCGGAAGCTCTGGTGTTTTCTTGGGTCTTCTTTCTTCAGAGGCTAGCCCCGTAACAGCTGGAACAGTTTCTTAGAGTTTCGTATGGACAACACGTTACACAAAAAATAGCGACGTAATGTTCATTGATTGAGCAAACAAAAATGCGGGTTTAACAACAAATGATGCGCTTTTGTAAACACAAAAGAAACAAAATGAAAGCGGTTTAGCGGTCGTTACGAACGAAGCTACTAACTCGCGAAATCGTAACGCAAAAAACAACAATAAGCGCCGTCTCTTCAGACGGATCAAAGCCACCGAAAAGTTCGGAGTACATTGCACGACCCTCCCAAGCGTCCAAAAAGCAAGGGAACCGAAACACGAATGACAATACTGTCTATATTTTACACGCAAAAAACACTTACAATTAGCATTAACACGACGGAATGTTTTGGAAAAGGTGCAGAAGTTTAAAAATCAATGAAGTAAATCAATCAAATTGAAAACAATACACTAAACAAATTGCGGGAACGCACCAGTCAGTCTTGCACCAACTAACTATACCAAAAGAGTAGCTGAGCACTGAACACGCATAGGTGTTAGTAGCCTGAAACAGATTTTTACTGTTTAATTTAGTTTTCAACAGTCGTCTTACCCTTCTATAAAACTCTGCTGTTAGGTCCTTTTTCATAGTCATGTGATCAATACGTTGAGCCTGCTTTATTCCAAGGTATTTATTAAGTATGATCTTTCCCCATAGATTCAATTGAGGTGCCATCTCCCATTTCGAAGTGCCCCTGCTGTATTTTGCCTTTAACTATATTTATAATTCGGCATTTGTCTAAGCCAAACTTCATATGGATGTCACTAGAAAACCCTTCTACTATTTTAAGCATATCATGCAGCTGTTGTTTCGTAGCTGCCATCAACTTTAAGTCGTCCATGTATAACAAATGGTTTATCTTTAATGCTTGTACGTTGTTGTGTTTGAGACTGAACCCAAAATTAGTCGAGTTCAGTTTGTTTGAGAGAGGGTTCATGGCAAGGCAGAACCACAGCGGGCTAAGAGAGTCTCCCTGGAATATACCCCTTCTGATTGGAATGGGGTCGGTTTTGTATCAAACAGTTGGCTTCATTCAGTGAGATTTTAGTTTGCCAGGTGGACATGGCATATTCTAAAAAGTTAATAATAAAATTATTCACTTTATAGAGTTTCAGCACCTTAATGAGCCAATCATGTGGAACTGAATCATAGGCCTTTTTGTAGTCCACATATGTCATGTAGAGATTTCGCCCTTTGGCGTGGGCTTGATTGCGGACAACGGAATCAGTTATCAGTTGTTCTTTGCAACCCATTGAATTTTTCGCGCATCCCTTTTGTTGTTGCGATGATTAATGCACGATGTTATGAGTTTGTATAAGGTTGGAAGGCAAGTGATTGGTCGGTACTTTGCTGGGTCCTGTGCACATAGGTTGTCCTTTAGTAAGAGGTATGTAGTACCATGCGTAAGGAAACTAGGCATCTTGTGTTAGTGGGTAATTACGTCATTTATAAGGGCTGTTAGTATTTCGTGGGTTGCGTAGTTTCTTTATCTAGTAATTTTGTACACCATCCTGGTGCTTTCCAGTTATGGAGATGCTTCATTATATTGGATGTGTCTTCCGTTGTGAGTGGTTGGTGTTGCATGGCCTCACAGTTCTGAGATGCAGCCTCCTCCTCATTAATCCAGCGTGCTCTGGAGTTATAGGAGATTGTTGTGGAAAGCTGTGTTTTCCAGAATTCCTCGATGTCTGTTTTACTGGGGTAACTAGGGGATTCATTATTATTATTGTTGTTAAGTTTTCTATAAAACCCTTTTTCTGATTGTCGGAGTGTGTTGTCTAGTTTCCGTTGGTTACTGGTTTTGCAGCTTCTCAATCGACTTGTGTAGACGGAGAGCTTTTATCGTAGACTGTCCAGACACTGCTGAGATGTGATGTTTTCTCCATCCCACTGGGAGTGTATTCGGTTATTGTCCATGATAGTCTTGACAAGCCTTTCTATCCTATTGTTCCTGACTCCTCGTTGTGACTGTATTGGTGAGTGTTGTTGTGGTTCTTCTGGTTCTTGGGCTGTAGCTCTTTGGACGGCAGGGGCCCGCCTCCTCAGCACCCTGCCACCGACGTCCCGCATGCTGTCATGTCCAGCGCCGGCTCCAGACATGCCCTGGCGACCCCCAGGCAGCGGCTCTTTTCCGAGGCATCTACTCCTTAGCTCCATTTTCATGGGTGGTGTCACCAATTGACCCTGGTAACCCAGGTAACTCGGAGCCGTGGGGTTGTCACTTCCCAGATGAAATGATTTAAACCAGACCATCCTGTGCGGGTTGTGGAGAAGGAAGGAAAGCTAGGTTGTAGGTGAGCGGGCAGCTGTCCCTTTAGTCGCCTCATACGACAGGCGGTGGATACCGTGGTGCTATTCTAACCCGGCCACCACACGGGGTATTATTATTATTGATTTTAGCACCTTTTGAGCGGCTTTCCATCGATTTTCTAATATATAATAATAATTTGCTAAACTACACTAAAAAATATTTAGGAATGGATAAAAGCGGGAACTGGAAATAATATTCCATACACTTTTATATTATGTAGTTTCACGACCTTAGCCGTAATCAAACTACTTAAATTATTTTAGGGCAAACATTGAATATGTTTAATTATTTAATAAAAGGTAATGAACCACAGCATTAAATTTAACAATATAGATCTTTAATAGAAGTTTTCCTTATACAAATATAGTGGAATTGGGTTGTTTATTTAATTACCGTAGGATATTAATAAATATCTTGCTGACATAAAATAAAAATAATGTCTTCAAGGAATTTTCAAGTTTGTATTTTTACGAGTTATAAAGATGTTGCCTTCCGTTTATGTCCACGTAAATAAAGTAGTAAAAATTATCGAAAAAATTAGTTCCACCCTAAAACTGTCAGTGGAATGATGTATTATACGGGAATTGCAGAAAAATAAGCAAAATTTCATTCTTAAATAAAATTGTTTCAAATTTTCGAAAAAACGCAAATTAATTTTTAACAAAAGTGAAAAATATTATTAATAGCAATGATTTCGTAATAGTTAATCTAATTAACTGATGTGCCTGTAGCAAAATCATTACAAAATACAAACATTTCACTACACAACAAAACAAAATTAACAATTGACACAAGTATCAAATAACACCATAAATTCAAGCTTATGTCGCCAATCTACTATCACCAACAGATATTTAAATTTCAATTCCCAACAATCTTTGAACGTAAAGAAAGGTTTTGTAAAATGCTTGTATGACAAAACAATTCACTGTCACATTTATTTGTTTGACAAACGGAAAAATGTGCTTCTCAAGAAACTTCCAAGAAATAATGCAAAACTAAAACATACAGTGATTAACAGCTACTAAAGAGTTGAAGTTGAAACATCCCTGTACCAGATATGTATACACAGTATACAACACACATATTTCTACTTAGGAAAACTGGTTGATCATATTATATAATTATTTTTTTCAGAACATCTGTAATGGAACTTTATGTAATAGACAACTAGTAATCTGGGCAATTTTTGAAATTGCCCCATGTTCAACACTTTGAGCCTAACAACTGTTAATACTTATTAGAAAAACGAATTTAGGACAGAAGTTTATAATGAGCAATTAAAATAATAATTTAATAAAAAAAAACAACATTTATGATTTTCAACATTCCGATTTAGTGGACCGTGAATTTTATAACAAAAATGGTTTGTTGTAAGTTTGTTTAAGGAAACTTCTGCTACTAGAACGATTTATGTTGATATATAAGACTAAATAATTTAATGACTGAATAGTATATTATACACGTAGAGACAAAAAAAGTGGTACATTTATTTGTTTAGCAGGATAACAAGAACACTTTATGCTGGAAGATGAAAAAGAGAATGTTAAGCCATTTATTGTCATTTATAGCGATATCAGATTAAGAAAATGGTATAAAGTCTGTGGGTATAACTAACCTTAATTATTCAACATAACAGAATATTTCGACTAACAGTTTAGGTGGCAGGCAGTTACACATGGACACTAATTAAATTAAGAATTGCTGAATACAAGTAACGTTACGTAAGAAAGAAGTATAAAGGTGCGTACAGACAGGGCCAACGAACGCCCAACAAATGAGATTCGGCCAGTGCTGCCACAGCCCAAAGTATAGAAATCGGTAGAATTCAAGAGTAAATTTCGGTAGATTTCGGTAGCCATCGGAAAGTTGGTATACTACATGGATTAAATGTGATATATAATATAAAAGCAAGAGACATATTTGCTAGGAAAATAAATAGTATAAAATGTTCTCAAAAAAATTATTTATGCATATAAAATTAAAAAAATTAATGAAAATAATACAATCGTAAATACCATAATAAATAAATTATTAGACAATAGTATTTATTTGTTGGTTTTGAAATTTGAAATTAAATTATTTTCAATTGGAAAATAAAAACAGCTCTTATTTCCAATATGTTGTTTAGTATGTAACAACCCTGTTATGGTTTCTGTGTTTAGAGCATTTCTTTGTTTAGTCTTCATCAAATTAATTGATGAAAAAATGCGTTCCACATTGGCTGATGAATGAGGCAGACATATAATATTAAATACAAAATTAATTAAAAATGGGAACATTAACTGACCATCCCCTAATTTAAGTTCCTTAATTTCTGACCAAAATATTTCGACACTATCACTAAATGTTTGAATTTGTTCCACATTTCTTAGTAAGAGCCACTCCGTGTCAAGAATTTACAGTTGGTTCTCATCAACTAAATTTGAAAAATGTACTACTAAATCTAAATTGGAGGTTCTAGTTCCAGATTTAACCACTAATGGATCCAAAAAACCAAAACTTTCTATAGGATTTTTTTCTAAACGAAAGCGACTAACAATTTGTGAGCAACTTTCTATATAAAAATCGAGACACCGTAACTGGAAGAAGTTAATTTGTTGTTCAGTTATATCGCTAATAAGAATATATTTTCCTACGTTTGCTCCGAAATACATATTTTTTATTTCTAGGAAATTACTAGGATTTTTAAAATCTATTTTCTCGAAAGGAGTTTTTAAAATATGACCTCTTTTCAAAAAACAATCGTATTTAGTTCGTAAAACATTACAAATATTTTTTAATACTCTAACAACCGAAATAACACCTTTTTCCTGTACAAATTTGTATTACCAGATGTTAGTTTTAATAAGAATTTACTCGTTTGTAATACAAATATCTTTTTTTGGGGCCAAGCATTTTCACAACACCACTGTTTACATTTCCTATTCGTTGTTTAAGAATAATGCTTAAGTACTTTTTAGAATAGTATTATAATATTTATTAAATTTAAAGTTGATTTGCAAAATTGTAACCACAGCTATTTATTAATAGTTGATAAAAAAACTCGTTTCATCCTTATTTATTTGGTTTTTTTAAGATTTTATTGATAAAATAGAAAAAAAATGGCAAATTGGTCGTTACTCTATAAAATCGGTAAATTTCATTTGAAATTCGGTAGATCGGTAGAATAACTTGAAAATTGTAAAAAATCGGTAGACTACGATGGATACCGAATGTTCCTTGGCCTTCGAAGAAACGTCTATACTGCGTTCGCTAATTATGTTAACGTACGTTGGAACGCAAAACCGAAAAACCGATGCGCGAATGGAGTCAATGGATGACGAAATTATTATTGCTTGTACTGCATTTACACTTCTCAAAGAAAAAGAAAAAAAAGAAATTCAAATCAAAGTGGTGGAGTACGACATTATATAAAAAGGAAGTACTTCTAGTGGAAGCCAACTGATGTTAGATTTACAAATGGAAACGTCTTTAGCTTGTTTAACATTTTTTGTAGAAAGCCTGCAATATAATTCGAATGGTTGCTAAATGCTATTGGACCTGAAATAATTAAATAAAATACACATTATCGTGAGTCAGTTTCGGTCCAATGATATTTCTTTTTTGTTTTCAATTCACATTCTACATGACTGGTATCCCACAGACGTGGCTTTTCTCTATACAACTCTATCAATAAAAATAACTGGTCGGTTGAAAACACTCTTTTTTTCCATTCGCTATCTATAGAAAATAGAAACAAAAACAAATGTATATACTAGATTAGAGTGCAAAATAAAATAATTTGGTCAAGTGCGAGTTGGACTCGCATACTAAGGGTTCTGTACCACCTTCAAGATTCTAATATTCCAGTTTCACACAATCAGGGAATGAGTGCATTTTCGTATATTTACCCTAATATCTTTTAAAGGAAGCGTTTTAAATTAATATAAAAAATGCACTTTCATTTTCCACACATAGACTTTTTATTTTATATGCTTCAGGATTCGCTTGATTTTTATATGAATACATATGTATTTAATTTTCCAATTTGACCCCCAAAAATTAACATTACAGTTTTATTCTACTAATAAACTTTCAGGAAAGCCTTTTATAATCTACTGTCTGAATTTTGAGGCTTTGTAGATTGGAAGATAAAGGTCAAAATAGGTCAAGTTTTAAATTATAAATTATTAAATCTGTTATTGGAATTATTTAAAAATACAAATAAAATACATTTTTCAAAATTTAAATAGTGCAGTTTCTAAAGTGGAAATCTTTTAAACAAATGATTTAAAAATATGATATATTTGTAATTCACATTATGAGCCTTTTATCTGATATATTACATGATGCGTTTGAAAACTGAATTTTTATTTTCCATTTAATTGTATAATTTGTCCCTAAAATTACTATGGGGGTTTTCTAATAATTTTTCTTATAAATTATTTACAAAATTTTACGTAGTATGGTTCCTGAAATAAAGCGAGAAATGAGAATTTTTTATATCTTTATGTTAATATCTTGTAAACAATTAATTTTAAAAATATGAAAAATATATATTTGTATTCCTCATAATGAGCTCTTTAATTTGATGTATTGCATGATGCGTTAAAAAAATATTTTTTTTATTTTCCGTTTAATTCTATAATTTGGCCCCCAATATTAATATTAGGGATTTCTTCGTATTTTTCCTGTAAACAAAAAAAATGTTCTTATAGTTTAGGGAATAAAGGGGGAATGGGTACTTTTTTAATATATTTTTAAATTTTCATTAAAAAAAATTAAAAAAAAATTGTATTCGTCATAATAAGCCCTGTGATTTGATATATTACATGATCCGTTAGAAACAAGTTTAATTTATAATTTTTCATTTAATTCTGCCATTTGCCCCCCAAAATCAATATTAGGGGGTTTCTCCTTATGTTTTAGTAAAGTTCATATGAGGGGCTACACCTCTATTTTTTTAATTTTGGCATCTTATAGTTTCGGAGATAAGGGGGGGCATATGTAATTTTTTTAAATATTTTTGTTAATATCTTTTAAATAATTTATGTTAAAAATATTTAAAAAAATATTTGTATTCGTCATAATGAGCCCTTTGATTTGATATATTGATACGTTAGAAACAATTATATTTTTTTATTTTCCATTTAATTCTATAATTTGCCCCCAAAATGAATATTAGGGGTTTCTCCTTATTTTTCCAGTAAAGTTCAGGAGAGCCGCTATACCTCTATTTTTTTCAAAATTTTACAGGTTATGGTTTCGGTGATAAGAGGGGGGAATAGGTATTTTTTTATATTTTTGTTAATATCTTTTAATTTATTTATTTTAAAAATATGAAAAAAATATATTTGCCCCCCAAAATCAATATTAGGGGGTCTCTCTTTATGTTTTAGTAAAGTTCATATGAGGGGTTACACCTCTATTTTTTTAATTTTGGCGTCTTATAGTTTCGGAGATAAGGGGAGGGGATGGGTAAATTTTTTAAATATTTTTGTTAATATCTTTTAAATAATTTATGTTAAAAATATTTAAAAAAATTATTTGTATTCGTCATAATGAGCCCTTTGATTTGATATATTGATCTGTTAGAAACAATTATAATTTTTTATTTTCCATTTAATTCTATAATTTGCCCCCAAAATGAATATTAGAGGTTTCTCCTTATTTTTAGTAAAAGTAAAGTTCAGGAGAGGCGCTATACCTCTATTTTTTCAAAATTTTACAGTTTATGGTTCCGGAGATAAGAGGGGGGAATGGATTTTTTTTATATTTTTGTTAATATCTTTTAATTTATTTATTTTAAAAATATGAAAAAAATATACTTGTTTTCGTCATAATGAGCCCTTTCATTTGATATATAAATGATGCGTCAGAAACAATTTTAATTTTATATTTTCCATTTAATTCTGGAATTTGCCGCCAAAATTAAAAGTAGAGGTTTCTCCTTATTAACCGACTTCCAAAAAGGAGGAGGTTATCAATTCGTCGTGTATTTTTTCGCTTTTTTTTTGTATGTATGTTACCTGATTTCTTCTCCTGTGGTGCACCGTTTTGAATGAATATGGTCTTGTTTAATAGAGTATATATCCGAATTGGTGAAACTTCAAATTTTAGAAAAGAATTCTATTGGTAAAGTGATAAAATTTGTGAATGAACACATGCGTGCATGGAAATCGACCAATATCCCTAATATTTTAGTCGATTTTTCGATAACTCCTTATGGATGTGTATAGTTTTTTAACGTTTAATCTATTAAGGAAGATCCTTAGGTGATCTCATATACTTTTCTGCGACGTGCAACTTGCAGTTTTGCAGATAATCGCCGAAAATTCAAAAATTCTTATCAAAAATTTCATCGAAATGACATAACAGACATTTCCTCATAAATATTTTAATTCCAACGTAATTGTGCGGTAATTTTAGGCACTGAAAGTTTTAATTGCGAATTTGAAAATTTTCTATGTACATTTCAACCATATAGGTAGTAAAGCATAGTATTTTCGGCTCCTTAAATCAATGAGTACCAAGCTCGTTTTGTTTGTATACCAGGTAAATACCTATTTAAATGCAAATTTTTCCATTTTGCGAAGACGGTACTTTTTGTTGTCTCATTCTCCCGGCCTAATAGAAAATTCAGTGACAACACATGTCAAACTTTAAACTGGTACTTGGTGGCCTATAGACAGGGTGTTTAGTTATAGCAAACAAAATCACAAAGTAAAGTGGCAGAAGGAGTTGCATTTATATGAAAATTGAAATATAGGACGGACTAGAATGATAGTGGTCCGTAGGCAACCGTATATACAGGATGGTTGGAATATAGGGTGGACTGGACGTTTGGTGGTATAAAAATGTTGAAAAAAAAGTGAAATTAAAATTATATAGGGTGATTAAAAAACTGTTACATGATGTGGACATAAGCAAATCATATACAGGATGGTTGAAATATATGCTGGAGTTGAATTATATTTATAAAGTGTGATTAAAAAATTATTTATTTTATAGCCTATAAGAAATTGCATAAAGTGTGGAGAGGAATTAATATTACACAGGGCGATAACATAAAATGTTAAAATTAAATAATTTATGGGGTAGCCCACAAGGAATTATATACTATGGTTGAAATATAGGACGGATTTGACTCCGTAAATATAGGATGGATTCTACTCTGTCCTATACTTTACAGAAGACATCTAACAAATTTATGCTTGTCCGTGGGCAGTTGTATGTACAGGATGGTTGGTACATAGGTTGGAGTGGAATTATCTATAGTTATACAGGGTTGTCAAAAAAGTTGAAGAAAAGTTACATGGCGTAGTCCATAAGGCATAAATATATTTTGGGCTTATTAAGTCAACGCGTACTGGTACATTTTGTTCGTAAAGATTTACCTGTCAATTTAAATGATAAATTATCATTGTGTAATGTTGAGGCTCTCGATGTTACCTGGTTCTGTCTATTAAGGTTATACATACAAAATAAAGAATGAAAACTACCTGAGTTCAAAAAAACTAAAAAGTTGAAAATAAAACATTTTTTAAAAAAAATATAACCGACTTCTACCTATAACTAAAAAGCTAAAAATAATTATATCAAAATACAACTCTAGCAAATAAATAACACATTCAATGTTGTAAGGTACCTACCCAGGAAGTAACAAATGTAAACATTAAAAGGTGCTCATTCTGTACAAATTAATTACCTACCAATCTAGTATATTTTTGAAGTCGGTGCCAAGCAACAATCAAGTTTGATGAATTAGTAGATAAGTACGCAATGAAGCATTTTAGATTTGCTTGGCACAGACTTCAAAAATATACTAGATTGGTAGGTAATTAATTTGTACAGAATGAGCACCTTTTAATGTTTACATTTGTTACTTCCTGGGTAGGTACCTTACAACATTGAATGTGTTATTTATTTGCTAGAGTTGTATTTTGATATAATTATTTTTAGCTTTTTAGTTATAGGTAGAAGTCGGTTATATTTTTTTTTAAAAATGTTTTATTTTTTCAGTAAACTTCAAGTCAGACCCTATACCTCTAATTTTTTTCTAAACTTTACGTTTTATAGTTTCGGAAATAAGGGAGGGGAATGGGTAAATTTTGGTATATGTTCGTTAATATCTTTTTAACTATTTTTTTAATATGAAAAAAATATATATTTGTGTTCCTCAGAATGGGAACTGTCATTTGATGTATTACATGAAGCGTTAGAAAAAAATATTTTTAAATTTTCATTTAATTCTATAATTTGCCCCCCAAAATGATTATTAATGGTTTCTCTTTATTTTTCCTGTTCGGGCAACGTTCTATATTTCTTATTTTTTCTCAAAATTTTAGGGTCAGTAGTTTCGTATATAGTATATACGGAACCCTAAAAACGCATATTTCATCTTGCATTCGTCGATACTACTTCTTTTGATGTTATTTTAGGGTCTAGAATAATGTTTTAACGAATGGTAGATTTCAAATTTTCAGAAAATGGTGTTAATACACCATATTCAAAGTGTATGTTAGTGACAGTAGATTAGGGTAGCGAAAATTTAGAAAATTAGGCATAAGTGTGACTGTCCCGAAAGTACGAATTTAAATTAATTGACTTCTATAGATATACGAAAAGACAGTAAAAAGAATCATGAATTGTGAAAGAATATTCATATCAAGACCAAGAAATTATCATTATCTTTATTCATGTTGAAATATTGACCCCTAATAAGGACCCATGAAAAAAAGAGATAGTATATTTGTAGCCTTAAATATTAAGCATTGTGGGTACTTGGAATTCCAATATAAAATATCATTTCTTAATACATTTAACTAAAGATTTTAGTTTTTAGTTGTGCGACAATATACAAAAATAAAACACACCTTGCATAATAATTACTTTATTATTAATTCATAGTAAATTAATAAATCATGTAGACAGTCTATAATGTCACTTCGTAGCAATTAATTAGCATTAAATATGCTACAGGAACATCTTGAAATCTTTTTTTAGTTGCTAAGATATGACTTTGGATGATGTAGCTTAAGCCTTAAGTCATAAGTCATATTAGACACTTTATTGAAAGGAGTGACAGCATTAAAATTGGTTTTGGCATAAGATGGTAACAATAAATATTGCACTTTATTTTTAGTAATACAATATATAGATATTTTCCAAAATTTTAGAGCGGGATGCGGAATATGTTATGGGATGAAGGGGATCGATTTCACAACAATTATTTTTTTAGGAAGCGGTTGAAGCATTAAAATTTTCTTTGTGACAATATATGAGCACTTGATAGCATTAAAATAAAATCTCTCACATCGGACATTATTTATCCGAAGGGGTTGGAGTAATAAAATCCGACATCAAGAACAAATTGAGATATATCTTTTTTAGTTTGGGAGATATAGCTATGTTCGCTATAGCTTAAGTATTTGGGGCAATAGATGGGCAATTCATTGGCAATAAAATCAGGTACCAAGAACAAACTGATATCTTGTTTAGTCTGGGATATATTGTGTTTCTCGGAAAGGCTTGAAGCAATACATTTTATTTTAGCCCAATAAATTAGCAATAAAACATATTTTATTGCTATGCTATTGCACTATGCCCGGATTTGGCGATGTGAATTATCCGATGTGGCTTAGGCCGGTATTACATTGTCAAAAATCTTTGATAAAATCTTTTATAAAACACTTCAATCATCATCATCATCAAATATTTGATATGAATATCATAACAAATTTCATTAAATGACATATTACACTATATCAAATATTTTATACTCAAAATGAGGAATTTATGTAATTTTATGCTTGTGTTTGCTACTGTGGTGTCTTTTTATGGCTACAGTTTCAGTCATTTTAAAAAGAAAAAGGAATGGGTGGCGCCTTAGAAAAGTATAGTTTATCAGTAGTGGGCCTGATAAGCAAAACTTCTGATTACCAGTTAAACCAATATGTTAATTCTACGATTGTTATTGGATCAACTGTTAGAATTTTTTCAAATGGGCTTAGGTGATCCGTCGTAGAAGAATTGAAAATGAGCCGATAATCACCAACAGTCAGCAAACCGACGCAGCAAGCACACCTGAACCTATTAAAAGAGCTGAGACAGAAGGCAAGAATGGCAAAAGTATTATTTTTGAATGGATGTGGCCACATTATAGATGTTGATAGGATAATTGTCTAATTTAGATGCTAAAGAAATACACAAATGCAAAATATATATAATATAGAGGGTCCACCAACATCATTTTACTCGAGTACACTGCGCTTCATTATCTATATAGATCTGTGATATGATTTATCGATCACTATTTAACAACACACAAAATTGCTTTAATTTTTTCGGTATATTTATTAACTTTTTAATCCGGCGAGTTTTCTTTAACAGACTTTGTACGTCAAGACCATGGTACTAACAATTTTCATTGTAGGCAATTAACCTCTTGTTTCCATTTTATATATAACATTATACAAAATCAACGGTCTTCATATTAAAATAAGATTTTCCATACAATTCACAATAAACTTCGAAGGCCCAAATTTTTATTTTCACTGACAATTAACGTCAAAAATCTTCTATCAAATATAGCACAATGCGTGTAAAGGTCAGCAAAGATATATGTCAAAGAAATATTATATCAAAGATTAGGTATTACACTATCAAATATCTTTAGAAAGATGTTTTCTCAAAGATATTTGATCAAAGGTTTGACCATATAATAGCGGCCTTAGGTCGGTATACTCTATTATATTATATTGCAGTTATAACCTTAATTATTGTACCAGTATTGTATCAACTCTACATTTTGTAAAATATATAACATATGTCACAAGTTTCAGTTTGAAAAAGGTTTAAGTGTGTAACACTATTACTAATTCATCATGAATTTCAACTATCTCCTAGTAAAGGCCAACTCCATTCAAATGTTGGACGTCATTCAGAAAACTTTGTATGATAATGCAAGCATGGAGAGTGGAAACTTGACCTTTTCTTGAAAAGTTACACAGAGGTGCCATATATGACATTTAGAAGAAATGTTTATGAAGATTTCCTAACCACTTTTAATGATGCAATACCAAGTAAACAATCTATATTTTTTCAGTAAAATTCAGTCAGAGCAATCATGGAAACCTATCTGGGAATTAGTTGTTTCTGGAAAGGAACATTAACTTATTATACTAAGAAAATTATAGTCTGCCAGTAAAAGTAATCGTAGGTATGTTAATCAATTTATTGTATTGTGATAGTAAGAAGACTAACTGAAAAATCTATTTCAATAAATGAGTGCTTCCAATACTTACGATTTTTTAAATACTTGCTAGCCATGGGCGTACCTAGGGGGGGGGGGACCTGAAAAATCTACACTGAGCCATAAAAGCTTCCCATAAATTTGCTGACTTGCTCCTCCGTAGACCAAAAATTTTTATGATTTGTCTCTCTCTCTCTAGGACAATTTTTTTCCAATTTGCCCCGCTCCAGGACAATTTTTTGTCAAATTTGCCACTTCCTAAACCTAAAGCTGGGTACGCCCTTGATGCTAGCAAATAAAATAATAAGATATAGTGTAGGTATTACTAGTTTCAAGTTTGGAAAATATTGTAAGTACTGATTTAGAATTTAATTGTGGCACTTCTGAGACTGTTTTTGTAAGCTTTTATTTAGTTTCACCTGTCCCGATGTGTGTAATCAAATCTTGCAAGTTAAATTTGATCCACTTTCCGATTACCGATTGAGCTGAAATTTTGCATACATGTGTAGATCAAGTGACAATGCAAAATTATTATCACATGGACCTGATCTGATGATGGAATCGGAAGGTGGTCATAGGAACTCGGTAGTTAAACGACACAAAATCAGATCTTGCAAGTTAAATTTGATCCATTTCCCGATTACCGATTGAGCTGAAATTTTGCATGCTTGTGTAAATTGGATAACAATGCAAAACTGTTTTGATGCGAAGCTGATTTGATGATCGATCCCGATGGTGGCCATAGGAACTCCAGTTTGGACTCGTTTGATCCGCTTTAATGAGTTATTTGGTGTTAGATGATAACCAGGGTCTGATGATGGAGCTGGGAAATGGCCATAGGAAATCGGTAATTAAACGAGACAACCCCATCGAGTTGATTCGCATGATTCGTCTTAACGAGTACTTTGGTGCTAGATGGTAACCAGAGTCTGACGATGGGGCTGGAAGATGGCATAGGAAATCGGTAATTAAACAACACAACCCCGTCGACTTTGGACTCGTATGATTCGCCTTGCCGAGTACTTTGTTGCTAGATGGTAATCAGTAATTAAACAATATCACCCCATCGAGCTTGGGCTTGTTTGATTCGTCTTAACGAGTTTTTTGATGCTATATGGTAACCAGGGTCTTATAATGGAGCTGGAAGGTGGCCAAAGACCAGTAATTAAGCGATACAACCGCGTCGAGTTTGATTCGTCTTGATGGGTGGGCCGTTTTGTATGGGTGGTGAGTGGTGGTGGTTTGGTGGACGTCTGTTATGAATGTGGATTGTCTTTGATAAGATGGATTAGATGGTTGACTCAATGCCAAGGTGAGCACGTGCCGATGGCTAAATGGTATGAAGGTCTATAAACATTTCATATCGCTAACGTTGCGCATCAGGATACCAGGGCGAACCCTGTTGTACTGAAACCCTTATCCGCCTACAATGGACCTCTGGGAGGATGGCCCGTTTTTGTCCTTTACTCGTGGGAACGATATGAACCAAAAAGAAACTACTACACAAACAAAGAGATATTTAGAGAAACCGAAATTGAAGCGACAGGAGGAGATTGTTAATGAAAGCGATGTCCACAAGCTACAACGCTTAGAAAAAATAGTTTAACTATAACTAAACATAGAGAAAACGAATCGTTAGAACAACGCACTAATAGGCAAGAAATCGATATAATACATACACAAGAGAAAAGTGAAAATGAATCACCTGAACAACGTGCTCGCAGGATAGATAATGTTAGAATACATACACAAGAGAGAAGAAAAAATGAATTATAACAAGAATACTTCAGGCAGTTGACACAAACGGCAGACGAACGCACTAACCAGAGGAATATGCAGCGTGGTAGCGTTGAGTACTTTAATAACGCGATAAATACCTTTTACGATCAAGTGTATAATATTTACACGAAGAGATGTTATGCCCTTCAAGTGACCAAATATAAATTTATGCCTCATCTCCAACTTATTTTCCACGAGAGTTACGCGAAAATAGGGAAGAATTGATACTATATTACAGATGTATCAATCACGTAAGTAAAAATAGTACGTCCATATCTCCTTCTAAGGCATTTTGGAACAATATGGATTTAAATATTACTCGTCAGTTTTCGGTGTGTCGCGATAATGTGTTCGAGGTTTTGAACCATTGGTGGCTAATAATTATAATAATCCCTTGTTCAAAACATAATGCAGCCGTTCTCCAACATTTTAAGAAGAAAAAAAATACACATTGATATTAATAATATAATTCACTCGGACATTAATAAAAGAGGAGGTCTTCCACAGGAACTAGAAATTTGTGTTGGTACCAAAGTCATGTTGAGGTCTAACGTTGACGTTGCTAATGGACTAGTGAATGGACCGATAGGTCAGATAACTGAAATTATGGCCATATTACAAATGTGGTCAACTATACGATAGCGATATACCATCGGTTCGTAAAGACGGCATTCAAATCATACAGCCTAAATCAATTCAGTTCCCTGCTAAATTTAATCATGGCATAGCTGAAAGAATGCTCCCGATTTACTTATCTTGGGCTTCAACTGTGCACAAAATGCAATAGATCATGCTGTTATTTATCTTGGTGCCTAATTGTTAGCTGCAGGTCAAGCTTATGTGGCTATAACCGAATCTTCAAATCGAAGAACTTGACTGCTGCAAGTTGACTTTGATGAAACCTTGCAATATTGATACATATACATACATACATGAAAAGGATAGAATGAGAAATGTTACATATAAGTAACCAGTAATTACATAACTAATTGATATGTATAGTTATTAAAATATAAAATACATGCAGCTTTAAGTGCTCAAAACAGCACATTGTGAACGTATTACGCGCTTCGAACTATGCCGTAGTCAATCTCGCATCAAAAATATTAAAAATTAAAAAAAAACTGTTTGAAAACAAGCATTTATTACTTGTTAATAAAAAGAAATAAAAAGTTTAAAATAATTTAAACCTGATAAGAAAAATATCATTATATAGGTACCTACATTGCAAGCTTTAACAAAAATTAACCTTTTTCGTCTAAGTCACAATAAGCCCATATCACAAATACCTAATTATATTGTAACGAATGTTATTGTGATTTGAATCAGCTGTTTTGTATAATTTGATGTAAATAAAAGTTCTAAAAAAGTGAAAGTGAATATTAGTTGTATAATTTTAAATTGGACCCACGAAATTTATCACAATATATTTGTATTAAATCTTTGCGTTTTTATCACAGACCCAATATTTTGTATACAGGGTTTTTTGATGATCAGTATGGGGATCTCGGAAACTAGCGGAGATAGGGCAATGGTTAAATTGGAAAAGATTTGAAGTTTAACTGGCCCAATTTAATGACTTTCGGATTTTTGTAAAAAGTCATGGCTTACTAGATATTTTGAAAAAACCAAATTCTGTCGATTTAGTCAAATCCCTCTAGCTCCTTTGTTTTTTGATTTTATAAAAAAAGTGTGAATATCAAAATTGAAGGGAATTGTATCCCGAATATGATTGTCATGTCCTCGTTTGCGTGACAGCTCTCGTTTTCGAGGTATGAAACAAACTTATCTTTTATTGAATGGAAACCATAGTTGGCTATGACGTCAAAAAAACGGACATTTTTAGAGCTTTTCAACTATATAATACTCGATATATGTAGTTATTCATAAAAAACATTGAACCAATATTTTATTAGGTATATCAGATATAACGAAAAAACTAAATAAGTAGGTACTTACTAAAAACTTAAGAAATAAAGTACATAAAATGGTTACAATTTATGTTTGAAAAGTCCACCATTGTTATTTAGACAAAAATTGCAATATTTTAAGATTGACATTACCGCTTACCTCACAGACCGCCTATCAATTTCTTCAATTGCTTGTAATACCGCCTCCCTTAGGTCACCAACTGTCTCATACTTTCTTTTGTATACTTTGTTTTTTTTTAGTGAACCCCATAAATAGACCGGGCTGGCCATTCGCGTGGGCCATTTCTTCCTATCCAAGAGTTTGGATAGATATTATCGAAGTGTTTTCTTACTAATAACGAGTTATGAGCAGGTGCTCCATCATGTTGGAAACACTCAATTTCTAAATGAGTTCTCAAATTCAAATTATGCAATATGGCGTGAAAAGTGTATTGCAAGAAATGCAAGTAGCGCTCCCCAGTAAGTGATTCGTCATAGATAAAAGGCTCCAGAATAGTAGACCCTATGATACCACACCAAACCTTAAAACCAAATTTTATCTGGGGTCGTCTTTGTTCTACATGGAATGGGTTTTCTTTAGCCCAGATATGCTCATTGTGTCTATTGAACATACCCCAGTTAGTAAATCTAGTTTCATCTGAGCATAACACCTTTAATGGAAACTGTGGATTGTCAAGGCACATGTCTCTAAACCATGTACAAAACAAAATACCTTAACTACAGTTCGTTGAGATGTGCCAGCTTCTGCCCCAATCTCACAAGTTGATGTAGATGGATTTTGATTTACTACTGCCAAAACATTTATTTGTGCTGCTTCGTTAATTTGATTACGTTCTTTTGGTGGTTTAGTAAAAGATCCATATATGCATAAACTATCGTAAAGCCTCCTGAATGTACATAGAGCAGGTTGACAACGATTAAAATATCTATGAAAGTATTCCTCAGCTGCACAAAATGAATTTATATGGCATATGATATAACATTCCACCATATTTAGTTTTTCTTCGTTAGAATATTCCATTTTATCATGTCAAAGTGAAAACAATCTTTTTCATGGCTACCTACAGTAAAAGTGAAAATAAGAGAGAAAAGCATCCATAACTTCGTTATTTTTATGAATAACTATATCAAGTATTATATCGTTGAAAAGCTCTAAAAATGTCCGATTTTTGAGGTCATAGCCAACTATTGTTTCCATTAAAAAAAAGATAAGTTTGTGACATATCTCGAAAACGTGAGCTGTCAGGCAAACGAGGACATGACAGTCATATTTGGGATACAATTCCCTTCAATTTTGATATTTACACTTTTTTTATAAAATCAAAAACAAAGGAGCTAGAGAGATTTGACTAAATCGACAGAATTTCGTTTTTTCAAAATATCTAGTAAGCCATGACTTTTTACAAAAATCAGAAAGTATCATTAAACTGGGGCAGTAAAACTGCAAATCTTTCCCAATTTAACCATTGCTCTATCTCCGCTAGTTTCAGAGAGCCCAATACTGATCATAGAAGGTTAATTTTTGTTAAAGCTTGCAATGTAGGTACCTATATAATGATATTTTTCTTATCA
Organism: Octodonta nipae; assembly: GCA_034190945.1. Classification (NCBI taxonomy): domain Eukaryota; kingdom Metazoa; phylum Arthropoda; class Insecta; order Coleoptera; family Chrysomelidae; genus Octodonta; species Octodonta nipae. The sequence continues at coordinate 89,544,238 of CM067217.1, read as the reverse complement.
GGTTTAAATTATTAATAACTTTTTAGTTCTTTTTATTAACAAATAATAAAAGCTTGTTTTCAAAAAGTTTTTCTCTTTTAATTTTATTTTTAGATAGTACATTAAATAATTTTTTTTTTAATTTTCTCCTAGGGTCTATGTTTACTTAAGGAATATTAAAAGGTTAGTTTAATTTGTTAAATGTAGGCAATTCATCACTTTTATAACCATTGGGGTTCAAATATTGCATTATGAATAACATGACATAGTAATTTCAAGTTTGTCATTCAAGTAATACTGAATGAGTTAACACATTTTGACTATGGGTAATAAATATTTTAACTTGTTAATATAATTTAGTTAAACATGTTATTAAGCATGCAAACATAAACTAGATTAGTTGTACCTTAGACAAAAATCTGTGAATTATTTCTGCTGAATAACCTCCATTTGATGAGTCATTTTTACTAGCTGACCACTTGAGTTTTAATCGAAATATAGACTTATCTGAACCCTTTGACTGATTCACTGATTCCTTTACTTTATGTAACACATATTGGATTTCTTCTTCTACAGCTTTTGAACCCTCTTGTCTTAGCCTTTCTATTTCTTCTCTCAACTTAGCATCTGCAGATTTTTGTGTTGAGTCAATTTGGTTTTCTCTTTTTTCTAAATCTTCCTTTAATTTTTGTCTTTTGCTGTCTAATTGTGCATGTCTAATTACAGCCTGTTTTCTACCTTTTAATACCTTATCATATGCAACTCTTGCAGTTGCATCTGTTAGGATTTCTAAAGCTCTTGAGAGTTCATGGAATTTATGAACAGCATTTGGATCACCAGGATTTTTGTCTGGATGACATTGTAAAGCTTTTTTTCTGTAAGCCTTTTTAATCTACAAATATAAGTGTGAAGTCCATTAAACAAAATCTAATTTTTACATCTTACCTCGTTTGTTGAGCTTTCAATTTCGATTTCAAATAATTCATATAAATCTATTTCACTAATATTTAGTTCACCCATGATGATAATCTTTAAGCACAACCACAACTATAATTTTAGAATAATTTAAATCTCCATACTGTTCCCACAGATCATACATTGTATGATCTGTGGATCATACAATAAAGATTTGTTTCTACCTAAGGATGATCGATATTCATCGATGTTGAATAATCATCGATGTTTAGCGCGAAAACATCGATGTTTTGACAAGTTATCGATAACATCGATACATCGATGTTATAAGAATAAACATCGATGCCGTCTAGGCCATCTAGCGGGAATTAGGTATAGTAGATTGTGTGGTGTTGTTAAAGCACAGAATAATCTATTCTGTGGATGAAGTTAATAGATTACAGCCATTGCTTACAATAGAATTTACACATAATGATTGTAAGTATTACTTTTGCACATTGTTGAATTAGTCTTGTTTTCTGTGTGCAATCTAAATTCTTCAATCATGCTTGTGACATAGAACACAGTGACCTCATTTTCCAACTACAACGTTCTGAAATTCATGCTTCTGTTGGGAAATCTGAGATTTTTAAGACATTTTGTTCATGGAGTTCTTGATTTTGTAATGCTTATGTTTCTCTGCCAAGCACAACGTTTTCCGTTGGTCTGATAGGTTTACGTATAAACCTCTTGCCGTTTGCAGTTTTTAAAGAAAATTAAAACAAATTCCTAATTTTACAAAGTATAATATAAATATGTACTTACATAGGTCTCGACTTTTACTTTCAATGGTCGTTTTAATAAATAAAATAGCTTCTTTATTTTGCCACCTAACTAAAACATCGATGTCCAAAAACATCGATGTTTTTCTTTCGATGTTTATTGTACATCGATACTTTTGATTCGATGTTAACATCGATGTCAACATCGATGTTTTGCTAATATCGATCATCCCTATTTCTACCCCATGCGAAAGCGTACATGTGACGATCACCGTCATGCGCATTTAAGAAACCCTGTTCCAACCAAGTTATGACCTGTGGTTATGACTGTTCAGTATACGATACATCACGGTGTTCCAACCAAATAATGTACCGTTTCTCGCAAATTTGGAAATTTATAAATACAATATTTATTAACAACACTGATGTTTAATATTATTTTTAGGTTACTCTTTCGGAACTTTGAATATACCCACTTTAGCCACATTTCCACCTGCCTTTCGGCCACTGAGGCAACCATGAACAACACAACACCTTCCCATTTTTTTATTAAAACTATTTTTAAATAATTGCATTAATATTTTATACTTTGTTTTATAATTTTAATAGGGTTTTCGCGGAAGCCGTTCTGAATCGGTTCAACGATAATATTACCGTAATTTTCTGAAAACGCCGTTCGCGGAACAAAATTACTGAAAATGAACCGATATAGAACTAAGTAAACGAATCCCAAATGAAACAACGTCCTATAGACGATAACACCCGGTAATAATAGCAACCTAGAATTGTATTGTGAACCAAATCTATTGTTATAAAATTTGGTGATCTGGGTTACAGTAGTCTTGAGTTCGGTGTTCGCGGTAAGCAGTTATTGGTTCTGAATCGATTCTGAATCGATTCAAATGGTAGCTTGCCAAATATTTAAAGACTGATATGTTAGAATTTGGCATAAATTATTTTATATGTAATTGTGATGTAAATAATTTGGTCAAGTGCGAGTTGGACTCGCATACTTAGGGTTCCGTACCACCTTCAAGATTCTAATATTCTAGTTTCAGACAAGCAGGTAATGAGTGCATTTGTCCTAATATCTTTTAAAGGAAGCATTTTGAATTTATAAAAAATATACACTTTCATTTTCCACACATAGACTTTTTATTTTATTTGCTTCAGGATTCGCTTGATTTTTATAAGAATACATATGTATTTAATTTTATAATTTGGCCCCCAAAAATTAACATTAGAGTTTTATTTTACTAATAAACTTTCAGGGAAACCTTTTATAATGTACTGTCTCAATTTTGAGGCTCTGTAAATTGGAATATATTGGGCAAAATAGGTCAAGTTTTAAATAATAAATTATTAAATATATTATTCAAATTATTTAAAAATACAAATCAAATATATATTTCAAAATTTAAATTGTGTAGTTTCTAAAGTGGGAATTAAGTCGATGTTTAATATATTTGTTAATATCTTTTAAACAAATGATTTACAAATATGATATATTTGTAATTTACATAATGAGCCTTTTGAAAATTGAAATTTTATTTTCCACTTAATTGTATAATTTGTCCCTAAAATTACTATGGAGGTTTTCTTAAAAATTTCAAGTGAGCACCAGTACTCCTAATTATTTTCAAAATTTTAGGTAGTATGGTTTCGGAAATAAAGCGAAAAATGAGAATTTTTTATATCTTTATGTTAATATCTTGTAAATAATTAATTTAAAAAATTTGAAAAACATGTATTTGTATTCCTCGTAATAATCATTTGATGTATTGCATGATGCGATATTTTTTTTTATTTTCCGTTTAATTCTATAATTATAATAAATATTTATTTAAAAAAAATAAAAAATATATTAGTATTCGTCATAATGAGCCCTTTGATTTACGTTTAAACAATTATAATTTTTTATTTTCCATTTAATTCTATAATTTGCCCCCAAAATGAATATTAGGGGTTACTCCTTATTTTTTCAGTAAAGTTCAGGTCAGGCACTATACCTGTATTTTTTTTCAAAACTTTACAGCTTATGGTTTCGGTGATAAGGGGGGGGGGAGGAATGGGTAAATTTTTTAATATTTTTGTTAATATCTTTTAATTAATTTCTTTTAAAAATATGGAAAAATATATTTGTTTTCGTCAGAAACAAATTTAATTTTATATTTTCTATCTAATTCTGTAATTTGCCCCCAAAATTTAAAGTAGAGGTTTTTCCTTATTTATCCAGTAAACTTCAGGTCAGACCCTATACCTCTAATTTTTTTCAAAACTTTACGTTTTATAGTTTCGGTGATAGGGGGGGGATCGGTCAATTTTGGTATATTTTCGTTAATATCTTTTTAGTTATTTTTTTAATATGAAAAAAATATATTTGTATTCCTCAGAATCTGACCTTTCATTTGATATATGACATGAGGCCATTGTAAAAATTTTAATTTTTAAATTTTCATTTAATTCTATAATTTGCCCCCCAAAATTAATATTAATGGTTTCTCATTATTTCTTCTGTAAAGTTCGGGCGATCTATATTTCCTATTTTTTTCAAAATTTTAGGCTCAGTAGTTTCGGTAATCAGGGGGGGTACGGTCGATTTTATTAGTTTTTCCCCCTAGAAGTACCCCTAAAATCCAAAATTTCTTCATTTACGATATGTACTTCTGATCGGGTCACCAAACTATACATTGATACCAAATTTCAACCTCTTCCGTCCAGTAGTTTAGGAGAAAATTGCTGTGATGTGACAGAGGCAGAAATCCTGAGTGATATTATAAGGGTATCCGTACATTGTATATACAGAACCCTAAAAAGGTATAAATGCACATTTAGACTTTATGAAATTAAACAGACGCATTTCGTTATATTTTCAAAATGTAAAGTTTGAAAGCCCATGCAGTTTGCTAAATATTGAATGTCCGATACCTGAAAATTTGAAATAGAATATTTTTTGAAAGAAATAATTACAATTTTAAAGAAATTCTCATTTACATTTTATCAAAATAAAGATGTGCATTTCATTACATTTGCAAAAAGTTTAATTTTACAGCCCATGTAGCTTGCTAAATATTAATACCAAAATATTCTCAGATTTTTTGTCGTTTGTCGACTACTTTCAGGGTAGTAATATTTATAGGGTCAGTAATTTTTAAGCATTTTTTAGCTATAATTATGGCCTGTATGCCTTTTTGTGGAGTCATTAGTATTAAATTTCTAGACAAAATAAATATTCCGAATAATAATGCTGACTGGAAAGGAATTTCTCTATAGTGATATTCATTCAATATTTGAAAATTTAAATTCAGGAGATATTTTCAATTCCTAAAAATTTACAGGTTGTTCATGCGCACCGTTTAACCCATAGAAATTAACCACAAAATGATTTTTACAGATGACATGAAACAAAACACTATGTGAACTCCGGTGATCCGATTTAGGGACAGAACAAAAATAGAACTAAAAATAATGGGTGAGTTCAGCAGATACAAACTGTTGTGAACGTTTGCTAACGTTTCATGTTTTGTGCTGCACGTTTCATGTTTTGTGCAGCACAAAACATGAAACGTAAGCAAACGTTGACAACAGTTTGTATCTGCTGAACGCACCCAATGAACCGATTCTGAATCGATTCAGAACGGCTTCCGCGAAAACCCCTATTAATAACATCGGTACGTCCTGAACATTTGCGCAGCTAGTGGCAGAAAAGAGAACTATGATCTGGGTTTAACTTAGAGCATTTACTGTAAATGATCTAAGGAGTTTAATATTGTATACCACGAATACTGCGGAAAAGCCTATACCGTTCGGACTCGGGCGCGTTCCACTTCGAAAACGTCACTAATGACGTCATTATTTTCGCTCACAACGACCCATCCTGAAGACATGGGTCGTAGTGGACGTTGTTCTATGTTGAGTAGCACAGATCATACTAAAAAAAATAAATACTGTTGAGCACAGATCAAAGGGTGCGTTCAGCAGATACAAACTGTTGTTAACGTTTGCTTACGTTTTATGTTTTGTGCTGCACAAAACATGAAACGTGCAGCACAAAACATGAAACGTTAGCAAACGTTAACAACAGTTTGTATCTGCTTAACTCACCCAAACACAGGACTGTTGAGAGTGTTGAGCAGTTTGGCGCAATTTTTAAATATGGCTACAAGTAAAATAAAATAGTGATTTATGATCAGGAAAATGAAACTGCTGTGGAAGCGTATGTTTCCCAAGCAGATGCGGAACGTGTGAAAACAGGTAAATATAATTATGTTAAGTTTAATAAAATTAATTTTAGTTCTTATTCAACATTTATTTATACATTTGCCCCCATTTATCAATAACATAACCTAACTTGGTAAATAAACAATGTTCATTATCGTAGTGAAAATATTTCTTTCATTAAACTTTTTTTTGTTTATAGATACGTTGTTTGCTAATGAGCTGTTAAAAACGATTATAAATCAAGAACCAAAAGCTTCCACATCATTTGATGTTGAACATCAGATTGTACACTTCGATGAAGATACTCCCGACAATTACTTAGAAGAAGGATCTCTTGATAGTGAAGACACAAGTAAAACTCAAGAATCTGAAGGTATGTTAACAATATTAAGTCTATTTATTTTTATTTTTTTAGTTTCATTATACAGGTGGTCTTCACCCTTTGTGTTTTTATTGTTAGAGGTGTACAGGTCCATGGAAGGAACCCTCAATAGTGGGAAAATTTCACAAAAAAAAGGGTGGAAAAAAAATAGCCAAAGAACTGAAAGAAAAAGGATACAATGTCACTGGACCTCAATACTCTTCAAAGACACAAAGCCTAAAAAAGACTTATAAATCTACCAAAGACCACAACAACAAATCAGGAAATAATAGAAGGACATGGCAGTTTTATGAAGTTTGTACAAATGCTTAACATCCTACTTAATTTTCAGCTATGGAAAATTTATTTTCTGTAATTAAAAATAAATTGATGCATTACCTATATTTTTTAGAATTATTCTAATGTATTATTTTGTCTATTCATTGGGTTTTCTCTCCTCCAAATTTTTTCCTGTAACAGATAAGTATTTAAAAATTGTATATGTAGAACAAAGTGTAGTAAGGCAATTCTTAAAATTGCCCGGATTACTGGCTGTCTGTACAGAGATTCTTCCTCACAGTTTTTCTGAGAGAAAGAGATGTCTATAAAATGATCAACCAGTATTCCTGTATATAAGTAATGTATTGTATATTGTGTAATACTTATCTGTGTATGGAGACGTTTCAACTCCGAGTCTGGAGTCGTCAATCTTTTAGTGTTGTTTTCGAGGTTTTTTTCCAAAAAATTTTCGCTTTGATTTCGAAGAATACACCTTTTTGTAATATATGGAAAGTTGTTTTATGTATATCTACAATTGATTTACAAAACTTGAAACATGACTTTATGAACTAAGATTTAAATACACCTTGTGTAAAATGCATTCTGACATAGAATATGTTGCCAATGATATCTATCATTTGGTTTGGATAATGAAATAATTTGTCTAGTTATTCAGAACCTGTTATTATAAAAATAAGCAGCGAATTCTTCTCTTAGCTGAGTAGCATTAAACGTTGGCTTCCGAGCTACTGATGAAAGTGGTCTAATAGCACCACCATCTTGAACTTCTTCTCTCCAAGATCCATTTTGTACTAAGTTTCCATTATCGTCACAGGTGTCAATTGTACCAAGGGGTGTATAAATCTGTGATGATGTCTTACTCCCTCTAAGAAAATTATGCAGCAGAATGCATGTTTTTGTCAAAATCATAACTTTTTCAGGGATTAAACCAATTGGTTTCCTTAAAATTCTGAACCTTGAGGCTAAGATGCTAAAAGCATTTTCAACCACTACACATGAACTTGACAACTGATTAAAAATACGTTTTCTTGAATTTATATCATGATGGCCTGGGTATGGTTTCATCACCTGTGTACTGAGTGCAAATGCCCCATCCCCAAGGAATACATACGGAACATCTATATCTGAACCCTGCAAAGGCTGGGGTATTGGTAAATTTAAAGAATTGGAGCATATTCTTTCCCATAATATGCAATTTCTAAACACGCCTCCATCACTTATTCTACCTTGAGTTCCGATATCAGCAAATATAAAATTGCAGTTGCTATCTACTAAAGGTAGCAGGACGATGCTGAAGCTCTTCTTATAATTATAATATTCAGATCCAGAATTAATGGGAGCCTGTATGATTATGTGCTTGCCGTCAATTGCTCCAAGGCAATGGGGAAAACTCTTGCTGAAACCATTTTCTATTTTCTATACTTGATGGCAACTGCAATAAAAAATATGTAAATTACTATTACTAAATCAACAATGAATTATATGTATCTGTTTTTTTTTTGCAAAAAGGCCATTTTAACAATCTACCCCAAGTACAGTAAATTTAGAAATATAAGAACCTTTCACTATTTGCTATGCATTACATACATAAAATAATAGTACGATGTTCGTAATTTTAGTATGTGACTGAAGATTGCTTTTTTAAAGTTACAAAGCGTCCCCTGAGATAACATGTATGTAGATATATATATATATAAATGATTTAGGAATATTGCTATAATTACCTTAATCTCATCCTTTAGAGTTTCATTTAAGACTGTGCATACTTCAGGGATGATTTTCGATATTATTTGAGGGGAGACTTTGAATAAATAATGAAGACTTTTATAGCTGTCACCGGTTGCCAAGAATCTCAGAGTTATTACTAATCGCATTTTGGCTGGAATAGCTTGCCTGAGTTGAGTATTTTGCTTTGATATGACAGGAGAAATTTTGTTCAGTAAGTAATTAAAATCCTCTAACGACAGGCGAGTGAAGTTCTGAAATTCTCCACAAGGTTCACAAGTCAACTCTGATAGCTGTTTTTCTATGTCTGTTCTGCAAAAAAATGTTATTCTAATGATAAATAATTTGCCAGTAAATATATTATCGTTACGTACCTCAATCTATTGCGATGTATAGCTGTCATCCACCATCTTCTTCGTCTATAACATTTTTGATTATTTTTTACGTTATAATAGTCATTATAATAACAAATGGCGCAAAGAGCAGTAGCGGCTGCAATTTCCATGACATCCATCTTGCATTATTTACATTTACGAAATAAACGAGACAACACGAGGGAACTCCCGAGGCCCGAACAAGTTTCCGTTTCTCGCCGCAGGTTTCCCGTGTATAAAAGTGCGAATCCATGAATGTGGAGGGGCTCTTTGTGTAAATTGGTTCACGGCACGAATTCCTGCCGTGAGTGCGCGGCAATAGTGTGGAGCCGGCATTACCATTTTTATAATAGCTGTTTTCGCGGAGTCGATTCAGGATGCATCGGGAATGGATGCGTGACGAATCCCGGATCTGCTTAGCCGGCGGTTACACTGGATGCGAATTCGTACTAAATATATACGTACGTATTCGTCAGAAATTTGTTCGTAAGAATAGATACGAGCAGAGTGGTTACATTAGAGGCGAAAATTAGTGCAGCATCCTGCATATAGTTCTTAATTTGTGTTGAAGTGCAATGGATTCAGTAACTGAATCTTACTTGTTGGAAACGCTTTTAATAAAATTTGTTTTACAGAAAAAAGAAAAACGCTTTTAGGTAGTTGATAATTTAATAATAAACTGGAAACGGGGAATTGAGATCATATGAAGAACTTTGGAATAATTTTTGGATATATTAGAACAATAATAATCTACGTTCAATTACATTTTAAAAGCTGTAGAAAGTAAACTTCATAAATACTGTTACATTTTTCATCCTATAAAAACCACCTTACTTCGACAAGTGTAATTAATTTTTCAACATCCACGCTCAATCTCTTAGAATTCGTACGAAAACTGACCAAAAAGCAAAATATTTTGTTCGCATCAGAACTATCGTACGAATTCGTGAGACGCATTACGAATTAGTCGTATTCACTGTAACCTAAATCATAAATGTATAACATTCTTTTCTTAGATATGATGGAAACTTATTATTAAATAAGTTGATTCAAGAGCTTCAGGAGAGTTTGATAACTTTTGTCACATGTCAAGTATAGATTTTGAATGCCTTCTACTCTTGATTGGACCGAGAATAAAAAAACAAGGCACAGTATTCAGAGAGTCAATACCAGCCAAAGTACGCCTCGCTGTGACACTTAGATTTCTAGCTACTGGGGATTCTTTCAAATCTTCATCACTTATTTAAAATTTCTCCACAAGTTATATCATTGATTGTGCCAGAAGTATGTAAAGCACTGTGTGAGACATTGCAGTCTTATGTTCAGGTGAGTTTATTTACAATAACACCATCAGTGAATTCTCAAGACACTTTATTGTGAATACATTATTATGTACCTAATGTAGAGCATGTAGTAAAGTTCAATTTAAAGAAGTTAATAATTTTTTTCATGAAATATATTTTATACACTGAAAATACTTGGATAAAAATATAAATTTTGTGATTCTAATCAAAACAACCTGTTTAAAAACTATTTGCTACATCAATTTACCCTCTTGAAAAGGTTTCTAGCTAAGGACTTGCCTGACTGAGTAGAAAAGCTTGTGAAACAATATTATTTGACAGAATTCTGTCTTTTTGAATTTTGTTGGATGGTTCTCTTGCATATTGTGTGATTGTAATTAGGTTGTACCTCAACATATGAATAATCATTATCATAATCATTTTTCAACAGGGCTTGGTAACATCTGACCTGATGACGTTGGTGTAGGTGCATAATGACTAGAATTTGATGTAGAACAAGCATAAGTTATGATGCTAGCAGGACTATTAATATTAAATAAGTAAGATTTTGTTTTTGATACATTAGTTCTTCAATATCATTCATATAGTTCAGTTCAGCAACCAAGCCGATGACGTCACACACACAAGTTTGACAGCGTTGCCGATGTCACTGTTTTTTCCGAGATTTAAAAAAACCCTATACAGAGTGTCCGATAAGTTACTTTTGTCATTCGTTTTATGTCTTTCATGTTTGGATATTTAATTTTTGAAATAACATTATCACTTATTCATGGATATATTAATTGCATTATGTAATTCGGTTTGATGTGATTAGTCAATAAGTCCTTAGAGCATTGTTTCTAAGATGACAGTAATTTTAATTTGTCACCCCAGAACGAATATTCGAGTGACTTTAGAACAGCACTGATTATAGAGCACTTTTGTGTCCTTGAATAAACATAACCTATAACCGCAAGTCTTTAATGTATGATATGTGACTTCAAGAACAAGCAAAGAGGCAAGACATTATTAACTTAAAGTACAATTCATTTTATAGTAGTAGTAGTAGTAGTAGTAGTAGTAGCACTCAATAAATTAATACAACTCTAGGACAAGATTTAGGAGAGAACACACAAGGAAGTTTTGTCTAACAAATCCGTTGATATAGGGTATAAGTAATCACTTGTCTAAAGATTTAATAGCAGACGTCAATAGATGAAATAACTTTAATTTGGATTCTCTTGAAATGTATTATTTGTGTTTATTTATACAGCTAAAAAAGATGTAAGCAATATAACTTGAAAACTAGACTTATACATTTAGGTAAGTCTTGTAAACAAACCAACAACACTGTTTCCGAACAGATCTAAAATATAGTATTATTAATGCAAATGAGTACCTAACAAATAAAAGGAAATAGAACACAAAGCCTCTGATATGGTTAATTGTGCTACATGTGGAGTCAAATGGACCAACATCATCTATTAACTTATTAAATACCCAGTGAAAGCAGTTCTTAAAGCCATCAAATTAGCTATTAACCAAAAAAACAGTTCATGATATATATATTGTTTAATACATATGGAGACAGGTCACATTGTCAACTGAACCAATTATTCAATGAAACCAGTTTTAGAACAGCCAAATAAGCCATTTATCTCTATAGTAAAACAACAATGGGATTGGACGTAGACACTTCTTTCAGCTCGCCTTACTATTAAATATATTTGTGAATGAATTTGTATATTGTGAACATTTACTTTATAAATTTATGCTGCTGACCTAAATTGTTGAACCACTGATGACTGCAGAAAAACTTGAATTCATTGTTACTAAGGAGTAATACTAATGTTATAGAATTCAGTGTCAATAACTCTAAGTTTATAAATTTATTTATGAAGAAGAATGATATATTGTCTGATAAAAATAATGTTCCGAGAATTTACCAGTTCAATGATCTAGCGGTTTATATCAACAGGCAATTCTGCTTTTTGATATCTGAGTAAACTACATCAGAGTTTGAAAATGTTAGGAGTCTTGATGAGGACAGAGAGACATTATATTGATTTGAGTTGTTTTAAGTTACACCAGTCTGCATATAGGGAGCATGTTCACTCTCCAGTGCATAATTGTAAATGTTATAGTTGCATTGTAAATACACTAATAGATAAATAAATACTAAATACTTTATTGTTTTGTTTTTGAAAGATAAGTGCTCAAAAATGCAAGCCCTACATGGTCTCTGTATTACAATGTCCATACTGAATTGTTAGAAAAGGTGCATAATTTTGTTTTATTTGGATACCTGTTGATCAGCTTAGTTATTCCACTTGAGCACAGTCCCATAGCTAGACTATATACAAAAATGTATTGTTTAAATTTTACTCTAACAGTGTGTAAATTTAGTATTTAATAATGGGAAACAGTCTATAAAATTTTTATACACATTGTACAAAAAATACAGTATTATGGTTTTGTGATTCATGTTAAAAACTATATGTGTTAAAACTACTTTGCTGGAAAAGCTAAGTATTTATTATTTGTTATAAAATGATTTAATTAAGTGTTACAAAATGAAACTAACAATAACAGTAATAATTCCTGACTTGGTGCATGATTGAAGTTCTCATATTGGCCACATCATAATCAGATCTCAACTCAAGTGGTAAATTTATGCTGAAAATTACACAATCTCCTATGTATAATTATTTCATAAATACTAAGGCAAATTACACAGGAAGTAAACAAAAAAACGTTAACATTGCTCATGAAGCTATGTAGTTCTGTACTGGTAGATAATGTCTTCGTGGGCTTAAACTCTGAAAGTTTCTAATATTTAAAACCCATACATTACCTCGTCTAAATACTTTATGTACTAACCAAATTGTACCAATACCCATATATTATGTACTGTCTTAACAGTATTCCTATCTATGGCATTATTGCTTAGAGAGTTACTTATAGAATGCATAAATCTAAATTTACAGTTAAGAAATTTTTAAGAACATAGAATATCCAAATTAAAAAACACCAATATTTTTAACATTAGACAAGTATATTTTTGAAAATGTCAAAAAATACCTTCTGTATAATTTCCTGTTATTTGAAATGCTTCTTTGAGTACCTTGTCGATGTCACAGTGATTTACTCTTAACTTAAAAAAGTATTATGCTGAGTGTGTGACTTCGTAATTTCAGAAACTAATTACATTAAATTTTGTAACAATCAATATGATAAATACTGTTTGATAGAAATTAATGTCATTTCTAGTCACTAACCTTCATTTTAAAAATATAGATGGTTACATATTTTAACTACAATGCACTTTTTGTATCTATATATAGATCTTTCTATCAACCCTGATCCTCACAGAAAATCATACAATTTTGTACAATGAGTAAATATCTGCGCTATAGTAACTGTAATTGGCTCAAAGTGCTATAAATACTGTTAAAAGTTATAATTTGTTGTATATACTCTTGAATTAAAGACAAACCAACAGTTTGTATATGAGAGAATTTTTCTGTCCATTCATACATTTCTGAACCTCTTCTTTCTCATACATTCCTGAGCCAAAATACACAATTTGATGTAATAGCTTTTACAAATCCAAGCCATTGAAGGTTTAATAGTTATTGAAATAGGAAGTATAATGGTGACTATAATCTAAGCTATCTAATTTGAAGAATTATGTAGCTGTTCAGTGACTGACAGGCCGCGGCAAAACTAAATCACCCAAAGAGAAACATACAATTTGAAATATGTGAACACATATTAAAGAAATGCAACATCTTGCAAACCAACATTTAAATGATATGATAGAACTATAGGTTTTATATGATATATTTATTTTCTGATAATAGATTAATCAGGGAGATCACTACTTAATTTACCTACTGCAAATGATTCTGGCATAATAATTAGAATATAGTCAGACACCAATCATTAAATTAGTATTTGGATTCAGTATCTATATCCATTTTTCTTCATGTAGAAAGTGGTGGGTAAAAGGTAGTAGAAATATAATAGAAATAGTTATATTTGAATAATTTTATTGAAGTATATGTACAGCTCTGTTTGATTGCAGAAACTAAGTTGCAATAAATCAATATAGAAATTAACATAAAACATGAACATTTTTTAGAAACAAAACTGTAATAAACATCTAATTACAGACAAAAATAATGAACTAACTAAAAAATCAAAATCACAATGTAATAATTTAATTTACCAGTATATGTATGTTATACACTATTGCATTGATGGATGTACACTTGTTACCTTTAGTAGGTCTGGAAATGTTTTAACAAACTCCATAATTTCCTGTTGAGTAACATCCTTTCACAGAAAAAACACTCTCCACCATCCCCTGGAAGAAAGTTTCATTAAAGTGGCAGTAGTAAATGAGAAGTTTCTTTATCAGTACTCATTTTTAGTTCTCCATAATGTTAAAATAATAGGACTTTATAAAAAAACAAAAAACATTTAGACTAAAACTCTAAAAAAAACTCAAGAAATGTAAAACAATTCTGATATTTCAATATCTTGTAATGTGGAGTAATATTACAACTAGTGTGATCAATAGGCTTTCAATTTTAACCATGATTAAATAATTTACTAGTCATTTACAATTGTGTTACTAAATTTGTTTATCAAAAACTTGAATAGCAATTACCTCATCATTAATCTTGAATAATCTAGCTTCTCTATTATTCTATTCTCTTTGGAACTATCAACAGAACTAATGCCTTTGTCTGGTTTATTGGAGTCACATGAGTTGAACTGAAAATATATAGTTACTGTAAAATTAAGTTTGTATATTACAATTTTTTTAACAAATCATTTCAATAAATTTGTATTCTTCATAATGAGGCCTTTAATTTGATATGTTATATGAAGTTTTTATTTTCTGTTTAATTATATAATTTGTCCCTCAAAATTAATACTAGGGTTTTGTTCTTATTCTTCCTGTTAGTTGAAATTAGGACCTATACCATAAATTTAGTTTTTCAAAATTTTAGATCTTATGGTTTCGGAAATAAATGAGGAATGGATTAATTTTTTAAAGTATTGTTAATACCACTTAAACAATTTATTTAAAAAATATGAAAAAAATATATTTGTGACTCCATATATACCTAATTTTGTTCAAAATTTTAGGCATTATAATTGAGAGAAAAAGGGGGAATGCATAATTTTTTTAAGATTTTTGTTAATATCTTTTCAACTAAATATTTTTAAAATATGAAAAAATATATTTCTGTTCCTAGAATGAGCGTTATAATTTGATGATACATGATAGGTACATTTGAAAAAAAAATTATTTTTCATTTAATTCTATAATTTGCCACCTAAAATTCATATTATTGTTTTCTCCTAATTTCCTGTAAACTTTGGGCAAACTCCTATATTCCCTATTTGTTTCAAAATTTTAAGCTCAATAGTTTCAGAGATAAGGGGGGAATGTTCAATTTTGTAAATTTTCCCCTAGAAGTACACTTAAAATTAAAAATTTTTCATTTATAATATGTACACCTGATTGGGTCACCAAACAAACACACTGATACAAAAATTAAACATTTTAAGTTCAATACTTTTAGATAAAATTGCTGTGATTGGAAACACAGTGAAATAAGCAGTGTTGTATAAGGGTTTCTATATATTGGATATACAGAATCTTATAAAGTATTTAAAAATCACTGCTGTTGTTAACAGGACAAATCTGAAATGTCCCTCTATGTGTAAGACACAAGATTTTATATTACAGAACAATACTACAATATTACAGAACAATAATGTTTTGTAATGGATGAAAATGTGGAATCCTCTGAATGTAACAATTGATGTTTTATAAAACACTGGTGTAGAAATTCAACCTTGTATAATTGTAAAAACAATTACAATCTCTTACACCACTATGCTTCAATTATAAAAATATAAAATTTTATACACTAACACAACACCGTAATTTTTCACACTTATGTCATCTACATGGAGTAAATTATGAAGAGGACAACTTGACTATTGAAAGAGCACTGAATGTAAAAAATAAAGCTTTGGTAATTGGGTACACGATTTTTGTTTGTACATGTGTGGCACCCAAAAGTTTGTAAAGCATTACCAAAAAGAAACTAACAATTTTTTCTGAAAATATCCAATTGTTCACAAGTTCAGTTCAAACAAAAAATATAAGTTCTTATTTCAAAATAGTACTTTTCAAATAATTAAATATGCAACAGAAACATTTGGGATTATAGTTCTCAAGTATATAAGTAGTATTTACATGTAAAGGCAGATAGACATTAGTTCCTCAAATTGCAGAGGTATCTAATACTTTGTAACATATAAAGTACAAGTTGTACAATTTCTTCACACTCAATGCTGTCCCAATGGTCAATATGTCATCTTCATAGATTTATAATATAGACAGCAGTGTTAAAAATGAAGGATTGGTGATAGACTACAAAACTGTTTGTTTGTAGATATGTGGTACACTAAAGGTAAAAGTATGTATACTGTTTACACATAATTGCTGTATGACAATTTTAGTGTACTCAAATTGCAATTGTCTTTAATACATAGAGACTTATGTATTGCAATTTTAACATAACAAGAACTCATAAAATGTACAGTTAGTAAAATTTTCAGTTAAGTTAAAGAACAAATTATTTTAAAATATCAAAATATACTTACATATTCACTAAATGCTGTTTTTTTTAACATGTTTCTATCATAAACTATGTTTTTTTCTTCTAACCATTTCTGAATTTCAATTTTCTTCGCTGTACTTGCAGGAAGTTATTGACAATAACACTATCATAGCTTGCATTATCCATAATTATCACTGATGGGTTTTCCAGATTGCACAATAACTATTCAAACCAATTTAAGAAATGGTAATCCCTGAAACGAAAACCCTTTGAATAGTTTGAAGATTAATTAATGTATGTTACTTTGAATAGTTTGAAGATTAATTAATGTATGTTACTTACTTGCAGAACACATTTCAAATTATGTTTCGTATTTCACACTGCACAGTTTCATCAATATCTGTCACTGGTTTTTATGATCATTATGTCTTTTGGGACTTTTTAGCGCCTCTTTTCTGTTAATTCTGGCTTCAATTCTCTCAACAGAGTCTACACTTACTCCCAAAGCTTCAGCAACTCTCTATGATGTATACAAATAGTAGTGCCTCACAACAAATTAAATGTTGACCCACTCAATAATACTGTACATGAACAATATCTAATAAAAAACACTAACGTATTTCGGAGGTAGAGTAGGATCACCATTTTCTTTATTTTTCTTGAAATAATTTAAACTTGAAGCTATCATAGCTTTTTCTCGGCTACTAAAAGGTTTCGGTATTGTTCTACTGTATAAATTCCTAAAAACTGAAACAATACTATAACACAATGAATAAAACAGGTGTTATAAATAAGTATATGCTGTAAAAAAGTCAATTTGAGATTAATTAACGCTTTTCTTTAACTCGAATTGTGCAAATGCTCTCATCAAAATTGCTCAAAGAAAACAGGCGGGAAATTATGACATTTATCGCTGTCATATATGAAATTTGAAATAAAGACACAGAATTCCTGACGACCTATGCTTTGTGTTTGATAAGTTAACAGTAGAGACTGGATTTACGTAAAGCAATGCTAAGGGGATGCGAACTAAAATTAAAACTGTCGATTCAGAAACCCATCATAATGTAATGTAATGTCACTTTCTGTTTATAAAAAAATTATATGATAATTAAACTAATACCGAATAAGATAAATGTACCTATACACGAAAAACTTACATACTCATGTTTGGTTAAGCTGCTTTTCAGTATTATTCAAATAAAATATATCATTTACTAGTGTATAAAAATTCTACAAACAACATTTTGTCATCTAATATAATGTAAAGAAATAGTGGCAACGTTGCTGAGGTCGGCCACGGTAGTGCCATTCGAGGCAATGTAATTTTACCAATATAATGGCGAATGGCCCATAAGCAATTTAGGAAAATTTTATTTCAAAATTGGCAGCAAATAATCACCAAAATGACGTCATCGGCTCGGTTGCTGAACTGAACTATAATTGTCTCTCTTTGTTGCTCATCAAATTGTGTGATTTTTTTGACAAGTAGTTGGCAAAATAAATCCACCTTGTCCATTTCTGTTACATGTCTATTTGAGATATTTTTCAGGACGTTTACTGCTGTGTTAATTTGTGTTCGTGCTTCTGAAGTCTCTGAATTTAATTTTGTTTTTGATACATTGTTCTTCAATATCATTGTCGAAGTTGTTGAAGTACCCATTGTTGACAAATTTTCATCAGGAAACACCATAGTCTAAAATTAAAAAAAAAGAATTAGTTAATTTACCTTGACTTTTAAAATGAATTTAAATACCTATTAAATTACTGACATTTACACACTAAATATTATTTTTTGTTTGAGATGTCCCAAAGTGAAAGGAGTGGCTTGAATTTGCTAGAGGCTTTGAAACAAAATGGCAATTTCCACAGTGCTTGGGTGCTATGGATGGCAAACATATTAATATAAAGTCACCAATTAATAGCGGATCAGAATTTCATAACTACAAACACAATTTTAGCATAATATTATTAGCGGTAGCTGACAGCGACTACAACTTCTTGTTTGCCGATGTAGAAACACATGGACTTATGAGTGACGGCGGAGTTTTTAATGATACTTTATACAGAACTATATGGAGCTGACACTGCTTTACCTGATCGACATCTTTCCATGCCCTATGTGCTTGTAGCAGATGGAGCTTTTGCACTGTCTAAGAGAATTATGAAACCTTTTCATGGTACACCTGAAGCTGGTTCACAAAATAGAATTTTTAACCAACGACTATCACGTGCTCTTGTTGTAATTGAATGTACATTTGGAATGACATCAGTGTTTAGACAATTTTAAAAAAGTCAACACTCTCAGCCTATATATATATATATATATATATATGTTTTTAAGTTTTCGCGGGCACTAACTGTTTTAGGTGGTATCCGGGAATTCATCCGCGTAGTTGATAACTGATCCCTGCCGGGATCGATGGTAAATAGCATTTTCTGTTGCCCTTATTGGTGTTGAATCTAGGATCTCAACTGTTGTCCTTCCAAAATATTCTCTACAGGACTCTCGGGCATTTATATATATATATTTGATTGAGAAGTCTTGGGTTTTTGGGACCATTGAAATAATTCTAATTTAGTTTTTCGTGGTAATTATTATATTTTACGTACGTTTCGACCAATTCTTGGTCTTTTTCAAAAATTTTCCTTTTTGTAAACTTAATGACAACATAATTTTACACACACTTTACCACTGTAAATAAAATTAACATATTTGAAAAGTATTGCGCCACTACAACTAAATTTATCTGTCAGACAGATAAATTTTAAGTTTACAAAAAAGAAAATTTTTGAAAAAGACCAAGAATTGGTCGAAACGTACGTAAAATATAATAATTACCACGAAAAACTAAATTAGAATTATTTCAATGGTCCCAAAAACCCAAGACTTCTCAATCAAAAATATATAAACCGAGGACCGAGAACCATTTGGAAGGATAAAACAATTGTTCCCTTTCGACTTAATATATATATATATATATATATATATATATATATATATATATATGTATGTTTTTAAGTTTTCGCGGGAACTAAATGTATTAGATGGTTTCCGGGAATTCATCCACGTAGTTGATAACTGATCCCTGCCGGGATCGATGGTAAAATGACGACGTTTCGGGAGAGTCACATCTGCCCTCTTCAGGTCGGTTCGCATGATTCTCGTAGCCTTCCGCTTTCGCTTCTAGTTACTCGAATACTGAGATTTTCAGTAGCGCGCACGGTGTTATATAGTCGCGGCTCGGCGCCTATCGGTTGGCACCGGGAACGGCTGCGTGTGATTGGCCCTTGGCGCTCAGTAGCCACGCCTCCCGCTTGGTGATTAGCCATGTCCGGTTGAGCCGTTATAGGACGGGTCCGGGCCGGTACGGTGCTTAATAGAACTTTCCAACAATTCGATAAGTTCTGGATTTCATTGCGTGCGTTTAGACTGTGAGGCCTCTTCGCTATTTCAATTGCCCCTCTTACGAGTCCCGACTTTGGGCGTTCCATATTTGCCAGCACGCCGGTGCTCTCAAAGTCCATTCGGTGCGACGTCGTGGTGGCGTGTTCCGCAATGGATGTTGTTTTTTTCCTGCTTTCTTATAGCATTCTGGTGTTCATCACGTCTAGCTTGAATTCTTCTGTTAGTTTGCCCCACATAGGTTTTATGACAGTCTGCACAAGGAATCTCGTACACTCCCTGTTGTTCTAAAGGGATCCTTGTCTTCGGAGTCCTCAACACCGTGCTTATTTTTCTGTCTGTATTGAAAATAGTATCGATATTGTGTCTCCGTAGAATTCTTGCAATACTGTCCGTGGTACCCTTGACATACGGTAAATAAGCCTTGGTTATTGGTGTCTCATGCTCCTCGTCTGTTCGTCTCGGTTTTGACTTTAGGACTCTTTGAATATTTCGGTCTGTAAATCCGTTTTGTCTCAGAGCTGTTTTTAAACTGTCCATTTCCTGTTTGATGTTGTCCTGGTCAGCTAGTCTTTGTAATCTTGTTACTAAAGTTTTGACGACGGCTTGTAGTTGGGCTGGGTGGTGATGAGAATTAGCAGGAAGGTATCTGTTGGTGTGAGTTGCTTTCCTATATACTGTATGGCCAAGGGTTCCATCTTCCTTCCTATTTATGAGAACATCAAGGAATGGCAGTTGATTATTGGCTTCAACCTCCATGGTGAATTTTATTTTGTGATGGATGCCATTAAGGTGGTCTAAAAATGTGTTGAGGTGTTCCCTCCCATGAGGTCAAATCACAAAAGTATCATCTACATATCGCAACCATAAACTGGGTTTAAGAGTTGCTGTTCTTAGTGCCAACTCCTCAACGCTCTCCATAAAAAGATTCGCTATAACTGGTGAGAGTGGCGATCCCATTGGAGCTCCTTCCATCTGTTTGTATTGTTGGTTCTCGGAAACAAAATAGGTGTTCATCAGACAGTGCCTTGTCAAGTCTACAAGGTGTTGAGGTGGTATGATATCCAAGGCTTCGTCGATAGGGATGTTGGTGAAAAGGGATACCTCGTCAAAACTGACCAGAAGACACTCAGGTTGTAAAACCGTTTTTCTAAGTATTTCGATGAAATGTGTCGAATTTTTGACATATGAGTCTGCCTCTTCTGCAAACGGTTGAAGTTGTTGGGCTAGGTATTTGGCTAGCTGTTGTGTTGGGGATCCAATTGAACTTAATATTGGCCTCAAAGGTTCACCTTCTTTATGTACTTTTGGCAACCCATAGAATTTCAGACATCTCGATGACTTTTCACGCGGAATGAGTTGCAGTTGGAGATTTTTGTCGATACTACTTGCTTGGATTTTGGCCTTGGTTGTTTTCTCCAGATAAGTTGTTGGGTCAGTAGTAATTTGTTTATATGCTCGAGCAATAGCGTAATTGAATCCCTTAGCTTAGGTAAGCAATACACTCCACCCGATAACATGGGAGAAATTCGATGGGATCGCCACTCTCACCAGCTATAGCGAACCTTTTTATGGAGAGCGTTGAGGAGTTGGCACTAAGAACAGCAACTCTTAAACCCAGTTTATGGTTGCGATATGTAGATGATACTTTTGTGATTTGGCCTCATGGGAGGGAACACCTCAATACTTTATTAGGCCACCTTAACACATTTTTAGACCACCTTAATGGCATCCATCACAAAATAAAATTCACCATGGAGGTTGAAGCCAATAATCAACTGCCATTCCTTGATGTTCTCATAAATAGGAAGGAAGATGGAACCCTTGGCCATACAGTATATAGGAAAGCAACTAACACCAACAGATACCTTCCTGCTAATTCTCATCACCACCCAGCCCAACTACAAGCCGTCGTCAAAACTTTAGTAACCAGATCACAAAGACTAGCTGACCAGGACAACATCAAACAGGAAATGGATAGTTTAAAAACAGCTCTGAGACAAAACGGATTTACAGACCGAAATATTCAAAGAGTCCTAAAGTCAAAACCGAGACGAACAGACGAGGAGCATGAGACACCAATAACCAAGGCTTATTTACCGTATGTCAAGGGTACCACGGACAGTATTGCAAGAATTCTACGGAGACACAATATCGATACTATTTTCAATACAGACAGAAAAATAAGCACGGTGTTGAGGACTCCGAAGACAAGGATCCCTTTAGAACAACAGGGAGTGTACGAGATTCCTTGTGCAGACTGTCATAAAACCTATGTGGGGCAAACTAACAGAAGAATTCAAGCTAGACGTGATGAACACCAGAATGCTATAAGAAAGCAGGAAAAAACAACATCCATTGCGGAACACGCCACCACGACGTCGCACCGAATGGACTTTGAGAGCACCGGAGTGCTGGCAAATATGGAACGCCCGAAGTCGGGACTCGTAAGAGGGGCAATTGAAATAGCGAAGAGGCCTCACAGTCTAAACGCACGCAATGAAATCCAGAACTTATCGAATTGTTGGAAAGTTCTATTAAGCACCGTACCGGCCCGGACCCGTCCTATAACGGCTCAACCGGACATGGCTAATCACCAAGCGGGAGGCGTGGCCACTGAGCGCCAAGGGCCAATCACACGCAGCCGTTCCCGGTGCCAACCGATAGGCGCCGAGCCGCGACTATATAACACCGTGCGCGCTCCTGAAAATCTCAGTATTCGAGTAACTAGAAGCGAAAGCAGAAGGCTACGAGAATTATAAGAACCGACCTGAAGAGGGCAGATGTGACTCTGCCGAAACGTCGTCATTTTACCATCGATCCCGGCAGGGATCAGTTATCAACTACGCGGATGAATTCCCGGAAACCATCTAATACATATATATATATATATATATATATATATATAAATATATATATACTGAAGGAAGAAATCGCCCCCCTGGAGACACGTGAGTGGATCCGCCCCTGTACCGGATGTGCATGAAAAAGTTCTTTAGACTCTAATACTTTTTCGGCCATACAAATGGCGAAGACATTTTTACTTTTAACTTGAAACACACTCGATGCTCGTCACAATAAGACTGAAGACAAATATATTAATGGTAGTACAAGTATTCAGAAAATTCATTACGTATTTCTCTGGCATTTTCTGTTGCCCTTATTGGTGTTGAATCTAGGGATCTCAACTGTTGCCCTTCCAAAATATTCTCTACAGGACTCTCAGGCATTTATATATATATATATATATATATATATATATACTCGTATATTTATATGTTTTAGGTGGTTTCCGGGAATTCATCCGCGTAGTTGATACGTGATCCCTGCCGGGATCGATGGTAAAATGACGACGTTTCGGCAGAGTCACATCTGCCCTCTTCAGGTCGGTTCGCATAATTCTCGTAGCCTTCTGCTTTCGATTCTACTTACTCGAATACTAAGATTTTCAGAAGGAAAAGGAAATGCGACTGTAATTTTAGATACAGCGGATTATTCTAACAAAATTCAAACATTGCTACAATATCCAGCATATAAACAAATTACTACTGACTCAACAACTTATCTGGAGAAAACAACCAAGGCCAAAATCCAAGCAAGTAGGATCGATAAAAATCTCCAACTGCAACTCATTCCGCGTGAAAAGTCATCGAGATGTCCGAAATTCTATGGGTTGCCAAAAGTACATAAAGAAGGTGCACCTTTGAGGCCAATAGTAAGCTCAATTGGATCCCCAACGCAATACCTAGCCAAATACCTAGCCCAACAACTTCAACCGTTTGCAGAGGGGGCAGATTCATATGTGAAAAATTCGACACATTTCATCGAAATACTTAGAAAAACGGTCTTACAATCAGAGTGTCTTCTTGTAAGTTTGGACGTAGTGTCCCTCTTCACCAACATCCCTATCGACGAAGCCTTGGATATCATAATAGAAAAACAGAAACCACCTCAAAACCTTGTAGACTTAACAAGGCACCGTCCCATGAACACCTATTTTGTTTACGAGAACCAACGATACAAACAAGTCGAAGGAGCTCCAATGGGATCGCCACTCTCACCAGTTATAGCGAACCTTTTTATGGAGAACTTTGAGGAGTTGGCACTAAGAACAACAACTCTTAAACCCAGTTTATGGTTGCGATATGTGGATGATACATTTGTGATTTGGCCTCATGGGAGGGAACACCTCAATACTTTTTTAGATCACCTTAATGGCATCCATCACGAAATAAAATTTACCATGGAGGTTGAAGCCAACAATCAACTGCCATTCCTTGATGTTCTCATAAATAGGAAGGAAGATGGAACCCTTAGCCATACAGTATATAGGAAAGCAACTCACACCAACAGATACCTTCATGCTAATTCTCATCACCACCCAGCCCAACTACAAGCCGTCGTCAAGACTTTAGTAACCAAATTACAAAGACTAGCTGACCAGGATAACATCAAACAGGAAATGGACAGTTTAAAAACAGCTCTGAGACAAAACGGATTTACAGACAGAAATATACAAAGCGGCCTAAAGTCAAAACCGAGACAAACAGACGAGGAGCATGAGATACCAATAACCAAGGCTTATTTACCGTATGTCAAGGGGACCACGGACAGTATTGCAAGAATTCTACGGAGACACAATATCGATACTATTTTCAATACAGACAGAAAAATAAGCACGGTGTTGAGGACTCCCAAGACGAGGATCCCTTTAGAACAACAGGGGGTGTACGAGATTCCATGTGCAGACTGCCATAAAACCTATGTGGGGCAAACTAACAGAAGAATTCAAGCTAGACGTGATGAACACCAGAACGCTGTAAGAAAACAGGAAAAAACAACATCCATTACGGAACACGCCACCACGATGTCACACCGAATAGACTTTGAGAACACGAGAGTACTGGCAAATATAGAACACCCGAAATTAAGACAAAATTTACCAAAATACAAGTATAATTTTAAACTGATATTTCTTGGTTTATTACATTTAAAATAGTCGTTATATGGTGTAAACCCATAGAAGCGATCATCTTCTAGGCTCCTGGGGTTAAGATTACCTTGTTTTGATATTAAATTTTCAGGCTCCCGGTGGGGGCGATCGCCCCCTCCTTGGGATCCGGTAATATGGGATGCAAGTCGTAATGACCATAAGAATAAAAATTTAGTAGCTGATTCATGAACTATACATCAATAAATGGAAATGATTTATTCGATAAACAATTTAAAAAAATGGGAGAATCCTTAATGAGCCCATACCGCCTATATAGAAAGAAAATTTAAGTTTTTGCTCATTCTGGTTCATCAACAAATGAGATTTTCAACCCAAATTGGTTCGCCTATGAGGCGATGGATTCTTTTCTTGCTCCGATTTATAATACATCGGATACAGTAACAATTAACACAGAGGTAAGTGAAACATATTTTTACTTTAAAATAACTTTTATTTATTTATGTAATAAACAATGGTATTTTCGGAAAAAATAAACATTACGTATTTCTCTGGCATTTTCTGTTGTCCTTATTGGTGTCGAATCTACGGATCTCAACTGTTGTCCTTCCAAAATATTGTTGTAAAGTCCGTGGGTTCAATTTAAAATTATAAAACTAATATTCACTTTCACTTTTCTAGAAACCTTTTATTTACAGCAGATGCAAATATCACAATAACAATGTTATATATAAGCTCTTCGCTCCATCAACAGATTTGTGATCGTGGCCCCCTTCCTTTTTATAACCAGCATAGAAAATTCTCGTAAAATCAATCACAATCCTACAGCTGCCGAGTCATTTCGAGAACCATTTTTTCCTCAAAGCGATCGGTGTCGTACTGAAATGAAAGAGGGTCGGCTTTGGTAAATATCGTAACACTGCCCTCCCTTTAATTCTAATCGTCCCGATCAGTAACATCCTCTCCGTGGTAGGAAGCGAGTCGATCTAAATGGACCACCTTCAACTTAAGCCTTGGGGTTTCGACGGATCCGGTAGACGACGTCATTAAGCCTCTTGACCACCTCGTATGGACCATCCCAGGCGGGTGTAAGCTTTGGGGATTTACCCTTGCTCCGTTGGGGGTTGTACAACCAGACTTTGTCCCTCTCCTGGAACCCGACTGAACTGGCCTTGAGGCCGTATCGCGTCTTCATCCGGTCACTGGTGGCCAACATCTGCGTTCGGGCTAATTCGTGTATTGCCAGCAGGTTATATCAGAGCTGGTCGGCATAATCCTCGATGTCTTGGGAAAGTTCTTCGGGGGAGCCAAATGCCAAATCGCAGGGTAATCGCAGCTCCTTTCCGAATAGGACCCTGGCTGGGGTCAGGCCTGTACTATTATGTACGGCATAGCGATATGTCAACAGGAATAGGGGAATATGTTCATCCCAATCACGCTGGTTATTGCTGACGACCTTGGATAGGTGTTGTTCCAAGGTCCTGTTGAACCTTTCCACCATTCCGTCTGACTGTGGATGCAATGGTGTTGTTCTCGTTTTCCTGATCCCTAACATTGTGCAAATCTTCTGGAATACATTCGATTCGAAGTTACGCCCCTGGTCTG
This sequence comes from Octodonta nipae, assembly GCA_034190945.1. Classification (NCBI taxonomy): domain Eukaryota; kingdom Metazoa; phylum Arthropoda; class Insecta; order Coleoptera; family Chrysomelidae; genus Octodonta; species Octodonta nipae. Next base: position 89,517,707 of record CM067217.1, on the reverse strand, counting down.
AATGTAGTTCCATCGGGACGCCAAACCTGCTAAATAGTTGTTCTACTAGCACCGTCGCTACCGTGGTTGCCTCTTGGTTGGGTATCGCAAATGCCTCGGGCCATTTGCTGAAGTAATCCATTGCGACCAGAATGTATTTTCACCCTCTCAGACTCGGGGAACGGACCGGCGACATCGATGGCAATTCTCTTAAATGGGACGCCCACATTGTACTGCTGCATTCTGCCCTTGGTCCAGGTCTTCAGGCCCTTACTGGCTGCACAGGTGGCACATTTGCGGCACCAAGCTCTGACGTCTTCGAAGTAGTTCACCCAATAGTACCGCTGGCGAACTTTGTCTAGGGTTTTATTCATGTCAGGTCAGGATGGCTGGTATCTTTTTCGTCGGAACTACCAGTTGGGACTTGGTTTCTTGTCCATCAGCGCTTTCCCAAACTCGCTTGAGCATTCCATTGTCTACTCTTAGAGAGTCCCATTGAGCACATAACGATGTCAGCACGCCGGAGTATCTAGCTACCTCGTCCCATCGTGGCCTGGGTGCCCCTCTCGTTTTGAGTGACAAGATTGGTTCGATGTCTGGATCAGCCATTTGGTCCTGGATGCACTGTTCCGTTGTCCAGTCTTCATTGGCCTGCACTCGGATCTGCCTGATGGAGATACCCTCTCGCAGTTCCGTCTTCAGACAATGTCCGCATTCCGCTCTACAGGGTCTTCTGGATAGGGCATCGGCGTTATTGTGCAACCGGCCGGCACGGTGTTCCACCTTGAAGTCGTATTGCTGTAATTTCTCCATCCATCTGGACAGCTGTCCTTCCGGAGTCTTCATGTCCAGCAGCCATTTGAGTGCGGCATGATCTGTTCGGATTAAGAAATGACGACCATAGAGGTATTTGTGGAAATGGTCTACAGCCCTTATTATTGCAAGAAGTTCTTTTCTGGTGACGCAATAATTTCTTTCCGGTTTCGAGAATCCACGGCTGTAATACTCGATCACCCTCTCTTCACCATCTTGCACCTGGGATAGGACTGCCCCCAAACCTGTGTTGCTGGCGTCGGTGTCTAAGATGAACTTGCCGGACTGTGTAGGAAAGGCTAGGATTGGGCTGGAATATAGTGCTGCCTTCAGTCGCCTGAATGATGTTTCGCAATCCTGATTCCAATGGAAGGTCTCTTTCTCAGTGGTCTGCCGATGTAGAGGGGCGGCGATGGTGGCAAATCCCTCAACAAAACGCTGGTAGTATGAACAGAGGCCCAAGAAGCTTCGGAGTTCATGTTTGTGTCTTGGAACTGGCCAATCACGGATGGCTTCTATCTTGTCTTCGTTGGTGCGGATTCCTGACTCGGACACTACGTGGCCCAAAAACACTACTTCTTTTTGGGACAAGGAACACTTCTTCGGATTGAGTCTCAGGTTGGCGTTATTAATTCTGGAGAATACTTCGCCCAGGTTCTTCAGATGGTCGTCGAATGTCTGACCCATGACTAGAATGTCGTCGAGGTATACTAAGCACGTCCTCCATGTTAACCCGCTCAGTACATACTCCATTAGCCTCTCAAATGTAGCGGGTGCATTACATAACCCAAGGGGCATGACCGTGAACTGAAACAGACCTTTACCTAGATTTTTGCGTTTTCCCACTGAGTTGGACTTGGTATACCTGGCTCAAGGATTGATTGTCGTATCTCTTGTCCAGAATGTCTTTATAATTATATTTTTTTAAGCGCGTTCACAACGTATACGTCTTGCCAACTGTATGTCCTTCGGCATGATGGTTACACGTTTCGCGTGGATAGCACACAAATTAGTATCTTCGAAAAGACCAACCAGATAAGCTTCGCTAGCTTCTTGTAAAGCCATTACTGCTGAACTCCTGTGCGATTTCCCTAACAAGACGTTGGAAGGGCAGTTTTCTGATCAACAATTCGGTGCTTTTTTGATAGCGACGAATTTCACGAAGAGCTACTGTGCCGGGTCTATAACGATGTGGTTGTTTAACACCGCCTGTAGCGGGCGCACTTTTACGTGCTGCCTTTGTAGCTAATTGTTTTCTAGGTGCTTTACCACTAGTCGATTTTCGAGCGGTTTGCTTGGTACGGGCCATTTCAATATGATAACGAAATTAATGTAAAGTATGCGACAGCACCACGACGACGACGTTCACACTAACAATCTGGAATGCTTTGGAGGAGTTCTAGGGCCGGACCTCTTAACGAAATTACCAGAGAGGTAGATTTTTCTTGATTATCCCATCCATTAGCTGTAGCCACGGCCTCAAATTGTCGTTTATACATGGGCTAAGATAAACTGCCATCAAATGTGGGTGGTTTGCTAACGGAACCTTTGGTACTCACGGTGTGCTGGTATTTCCCTCTCTGCAAATCTTGTTGTAATTTTTTAATTGCTGTTTCCACTTTATCTTGTACTTCACTGTGTACTGCGTCTTTAATTGAACTGATTTCAACTTTTACCTGGCTTTGGATAGCACTTATTTCAAATTTCACCTGGTTCTGGATGGAATCGATGTCATCTACTTTGGTTTCAAGAGTATCCACAGTATTTTTTAGGACCTTTATGTCATCGTTTATTTCTCTTATGTCTGATTCCACTATTTGCATTCGTTCATTAACTGTGTCATTAACTTGCGATACTATTTGCATTAATTATTCAAATTGCAGTTGTGTTTTCTCTTCAGTTACTTTAAAATCATTTTGTCGTTTTTCTTCTAGTATTTTAAATTCATTTTGTCGTTTTAGTTCAAGTTGATCTTGTTTTTCTAGAAATTTCGAGAATAATCCTTCCATTAAATTATGTTGTTTTTCTTCCATCGTGGAAACAAGATTTTGTTGTTTTTCTTCCATCGTGGTGACAAGATTTTCTAATTCTATTTTACGTTTTTCATCAAAAGATTTTACTAACCTTTGTTGTATTTCTTCTTGATGTTGTTTCTTCTCGTAAAAATCATCATCACTCCTACAGGTGCCGAGTCTTTTCGAGAACCATTTTTTTATCTCAAAGCGTTTGTTGTCGTACTGAAATGAAACAGTGTCGGCTTTGGGTAAATTTCGTAACACTATTCTCTACAGGACTCTCAGGCATATATATATATATATATATATATATATATATATATACATCCGTCTATAAATCGGACGACTTTACAGGAACTCGTTTTTTGACGGCCGACCAAATTAAAACGATAATCGGTGTCTTAAGGCGAGTATACTCCACACAATTCCCCTATCCATATGACGACTTTACAAAAACCGTCAATCAGACAACCAAAATATACATATTTTTTTATCCATACGCCAATGTGACGGTCAAAATATACATATGTAATGCTAAACAACGGCCGGCACTGCTGCCAGACTTCTTTGCCAATGACTATGAATCATTTAAACCATTTTAGCATGTTAGGTACATTGCATATACATATATAGCCAAAATATGTAAAACATATTTTTAAATATTACAACAGGTTTGCAGTTATAAGTTTATAATATTTAAAAATCCTAATTATTAACTTGTGTCCGATAGTTCACATCTCCTAATCTGAGAAGTGTGTTAAATCTAATTGATGATTATTAGACAATTTTAAATTCACAATGAAATAAAGATATATACGAACTCTTTAAAATATTAATATCATAAAAAATCACAATAAGCTCTACTAACTACTGAAATTAATATCGCGTTATATAGCGTACGCGGATCTTTCTGGTCGTTTTTGATGTTTTTATGTTCTTTCGCCAGACGGAGTGGGATAAATTTTATAACACTGCCCTCCCTCGATCTAAATGGACCACCTTCAACTCAGCCCTGGGGTTTCGACGGATACGGTAGACGACGTCAGTAAGCTTTCTGCAATCCACGCAAAATCGGGTGGTTCCACCCTTTTTTTAACTAGCACGACGGGAGCGCACCATGGGCTTATGGATGGCTCAATAACTCCATTTTGCAACATGGATGTTTTCCTCGACTGCCTGTTGTTGCCCCAAGGGTAGTCGCCTAGGTGGTATTCTGATGGGTTGAGGCTTTCCGGTATCTACTCGGTGTTGGATGATGCTGGTACGACCGGTGGTTCCATCTTGGCTGTTAAAGATTTGCCAGTGATTTCCAATAAATTGCTTGACTTCCTGCTGTTCTTCTGGTGTAAGGTGTTTCAAAAGGTCGGCAAACTGTTGTAGAAACTCTTTACTGGGCCCTGTCTCCTTCCCCGATATCTGGTGCTCTTCTTCGCAATTGATGATGGTCTCTACTGGCTCAAAACAAGATATTTCTTGACCATTGGCAATTCTGATGTCGTTGTTGGACAAATTAAGGACTCTAATTAGTATTTCTCGTCCGTTTGTAAGTATAGCCCGTCCAACTAAGTAATCATGAGCTGAATGTACGGGCTCCACCATTTAAACGCAAATCCCAGGATTGCTTTCTAGCTGCCGATGAATAATCTGTTCCGTTCGACCGGAAATTCTGGCTGAGGATTTTGCTACAATTTTTATGGAGGCAGTTGAACTGTTGACGCACCGTGTCAATACAAATTTCTTGTTTAGGAACCGAAGAACATCATATCCCGGGTCGAACATAAAGCCATGCTGGCTGATTAGGTCCATACCCAATATGAAATCGTCCTCAATATTCGCTACCAGGACCCGGATCATGTTGTCCCCTATCTGTAGCACGACATCTGCCTCACCCTGTATTGACATGGACTCGCCGGTGACTGTTCTGAGCTGAATGTTATTATTAACTGGCCGGATTTCTGATGGACACAGCGGCGCCGGTGTCGATGGAGATGGTAATTGCTCGGCCATTGATGGTGCCCCGGATGACTAGGCTGCTGCTATCTCGGCCAAATCCCCGGATGGATACTGTCCTGGGGGCTGGTAGAGGGTTAGTCAGCATTCGCCTCCTTATGCTGACTGATTGAAGTTTCCCTGGTTGGTGTGGTTGTTGTGTTGGCTACTTCTGGGGATCGTTCCGGTAGCCATACTCTGCAGTCACGTTGGAAGTGTCCTGTCCGTCCACATTGGTAACATGCTCCCCTTCCGCCAGTTCTTTGTGACCGTTCTAGTAGTTTGTTCATACCTGCCAACAACGCTTGAAATGGTGAGTCTGGCTCTTCATGGTTGAAGGAAACTGCTCGGACCTTCGGCTTGGACATGTTCATGACGGCCTCTACTTCCAACGCCCGAAGTAAAGCTTCATTACTTTTCCTGACGCCACTTAGCCTTAGATTTCTTTGTACTGCCACATCTCTGATACCGTTTATGAAACCCTGTGTGGCCAATTGATTTTTAGTTTTCTCTGGCAGGTCTGGGTAAGACAAGTGCACTAATCGTCTAACCTCTGCTTCGAATACTTGATGGCTCTCTCCGGATTTTTGCGTTTTTCCACTTAGTTGCACCTACTATACTTTGCTCAAGGACTGATTGTCGTATCTTTTGTCCAGGATAGCGATGATCTTGTCAAAATTGCCTTTGTTCATCAACTGGAATGCTTTGGAGATGTTCTAAGGCCGGACCTTAAGGAAATTACAAGAGACGTAGATTTTTCTTGGTTATCCCATCCATTAGCTATAGCCACGGCTTCAAATTGCCGTTTATACATGGGCCAAGATGAGCTGCCATCAAATGTGGGTGGTTTGCTAACGGAACCTTTGGTACTCATGATGTTCTGGTATTTTCCTCGTTGTAAGTCTTGTTGCATTTTTTTAATTTCTGTTTCTACCTTGTCTTGGATGGCACTGATTTTATCTTGTACTTCACTTTGTACTGTTTCTTTAATGGAACTGATTTGGTCTTGAACTGTGTTTTGAATTGAACTGATTTCAAATTTTAGTTAGCTTTGGATGGAATCGAGGTCTTCTACATTGGTTTCAAGAGTATCTACGGTATTTTTTATGGTCTTAATGTCATCATTATCTCTTTTATGTTTGACTCAACTATTTGCCTTCTTTCATTAACTGTTTCATTAACTTGTGCTAGTATTTGCATTAATTGTTTAACTTACAGTTGTCTTTTTTCTTCCGTTTGGCCTTGTTTTTCTTCAAATATTTTAAAATCATTTTGTCGTTTTTCTTCTAGTATTTTAAATTAATTTTATCTTTTTAATTTAATTTGTTGTTTTTCTTCAAATTTCGAGAATAATCCTCCAATTAAATTATGTTGTTTACAACAATCGATAGATTTTACTAACCTTTGTTGAATTTCCTCTTGCTGTTGTTTCTCTTTTTTCTCTTTTTTGTCACGTTTTTCCAGGATCTGAGTTATCCGTAACCTGTTTGAATATTTTTTGGTAGTCTCGTCCATTTTGTTTGTTTCCATACTTCGGGTTTCCATAAATCAAATTGCGATTTTAACTTCACTTAATCCGGCACTTCGACACCAAATTGTTATAAATTTCGTGGGTTCAAATTAATTAAAGTCAAAAAAAATAATATTCAGTGCACTTTCTAGTACTTTTATTCACAGGTAAACATCAAATATTCTCAACAGCTGATTCTAAGACAATAACATCGAGATAATAACAATCAGATAAGCTCTACTAACTACTGAAATTAATATCGCTTTATATAGCGTACGCCGAACTTTTTGGTCGTTCTACCTTTGTTCACCCAGCGTCCAGATTGATAGTTCTTGCTCATTTTGAAGACTCTAGAAATTGATCTTTTTATGTTCTTTCGCCAGAGACGGAGTGGGAAAAATTTTATAATACAAATAAAATATATTTGTATTTTTATGATGATTCCTTTCATTTGATAGATTTTCCATTAAGTTTATAAATTACTGTTACAATTTGTGTTATATTTTTCTTAATGGGCCGAATTTTTTATATTTTTTATAACGTTTTCAACAAATTATTTTAAATATATGCAAATATACATGTATTCCTCATTCTTTCACTTGATATATATATATATATATATATATATATATATATATATATATATATATATTACATGATCCGTTTGAAAAAAAAAATCATTTAAATCTGTAATTTGGCCCCAATATTAATATTGGGGTTTCCTACTTATTTTTCATATAAGGTTCTGGTATGGTCCTATACCCCTAATTATTTTTAAACTTTTAGGTCGTGTGGTTTCGGAAATAAAGGGGGGAAATGGTGTTTTTTATATATTTTTTAATATCTTTTAAACAATTGATTTTAAAAATATGGAAGAAATATATTTGTATTCCTCATAACAAGCCCTTTCATTCCATATATTACATGATGCGTTTTAAAATAGTTAAATTTTTTATATATTGTTTAATTCTATAACTTTTCCCCCCACAATTAATATTAGCGGTTTCTCCTTATTTTTCCTGTACAATTTACGTGAGGTCATGTACGCCAAAATTTTAGGTCTGATAGGTTCGGTTAAATTTTTTTATATTTTTGTTAATTTATTAAAAAATTTTTTTTTAAAAATATAACAAAAAATATATTTGTATTCGTCATTAAGAGCCGTTCGATTTGATATAATACATGATGGGACAGAATCAATTTTAGTTTTATATTTTCCATTTAATTCTGTAATTTGCCCCCCAAAATTAATATTACGGCTTTCTTATTTTTCCTGTAAAGTTCAGGTAATGTTCCTGTAATTTTAAAATAATACGTCTTATAGCAACGGAGGTAATGGAGGAAAGAGAATATTTTTAGGTTTTTGTTAATATCTTTGTTTTAAAAATATGAAAAAATATATTTGCATTTGCCATACTGAGCCCTTTGATTTAATATATTACATGATGTGTTAGATACAATTTTAATTGTATATTTTCAGTATAATTCTGGAATTCACCTCCCAAAACTAATATTACGGGTTTCTCCCTATTTTTCCTGTAAAATTGAGGCAACGCCCTATATCTCTGCTTTCTTTAAACTTTTACAGCTTATGGTTTCAGAGATAAGGGGAAAATGGGTAATTTTTTAAATTTTTTTAATATATTTTAAATAATATTAAAAAATATGAAAAAAATATATTTGTATTCGTCATAATGAGCTCTTTGATTTGATATATTACATGATGCGTTAGAAGCAGTTCTAATTATATATTTTCCTTTTAATATTGTAATTTGCCCCCCAAAACCAATATTAAAATTTTACGTCCCATAGTTTCGGAGATAAGGGAGGAAATGTATAAATGTTTGTATATTTTTGTTAATATCTTCCACACTAATTATTTTAAAAATTTGAAAAAAAATACATTTGTGTTCCCAAGAATAGGCCCTTTCATTTGATTTTTCATTCATTTTCACCAAAATTAAAATTAAAGTTTTTCTCGTTATTTTTCCCTTAAACTTTAGGTAATGTTATATATTTCCTATTTCTTTCATAATTTTTGGCTTAATAGTTTCGAAGATAAGGGGGGGAATTGTCGATTTTTTTAAATTTTCCTCCCATTAAAATTTCTTCATTTACGTCATGAACTTCTGATCGGGTCTCCAAACTACTCAATTTTACCAAACTTCAACCTTTTCCGTCGAGTAGTTTCGAAGAAAATTGCTGTGGTGTATAGGAGGAAGAAATTAGAAGTGATATTATAGGGGTATCCATATTTTTTATATACAGAAAATATCAAAATTGTCAAATATGAATAAAAAACTCATAAACTAAGAATATAAAAAATAATCACAAATACATAACAACTTTAATTTTTTATTAGTATAGAATATTTTGCATTCATTCTAATTTTACCAAATCATTGTTGTACAAATTTTCATCAATTTGCTGGGTTGAAGAATCGCAGGAACTTGACTGGTTTATATTTTCTATATGTACTGGAGACAAAGGTTTATTACAAAACCAACGACTTCTTTTCTTTACGGAATTGGAGGAGCACACAGCATACTATAAAAAAATGGAATACAAAATTTAAAGTAACGACACAAACTTTTTGTGTTTTCTTATAATGTAAAATGGTGGCAATAAACATAAGCTATTCAAAATTTTTATGACAACTGAATTTTATTTTATAGTATGGAAACATGAATTTTCATGAAATAATGAAATACTTTCTTTTCGAGATTTTACAATCCATTTACAGTAGGACAAATATTGTCTAAGTGTTTATTGGGAAATAACACCACACTTTAAAGGAAATTGCTGTATATTCCAAACGTTTCGGGGTCTATATCAGACCCCGTTGTCAATGGCTAAGAAACTACGGATTAAAAAGGTACAATTCCAAGATGTAAATTTAAATATTTGACAATGTTTATTATTTGATTTTTGACGTAACTAAGAGAATTTTATTTGTAATATACAGGGTAGCACAGAAATTTCTAAAGATCATATAATCATAAAGTTCCTTTCAAATTGGAAGAATTTGAAAGGGAGATCTTCAGAACTTTATGTGGCGCTCCTAGGTGCGACTTTCTTATAAGATAGTGCATTCGCCAAAAATGCGACCAAAGAACTTTGTTGATTCAGTGATCCCATTAAAATCATAATTTGAAAGGAACTTTATGATTATATGATCTTTAGAAATTTCTGTGCTACCCTGTATATTACAAATAAAATTCTCTTAGTTATGTCAAAAATCAAATAATAAACATTGTCAAATATTTAAATTTACATCTTGGAATTGTACCTTTTTAATCCGTAGTTTCTTAGCCATTGACAACGGGGTCTGATATAGACCCCGAAACGTTTGGAATATACAGCAATTTCCTTTAAAGTGTGGTGTTATTTCCCAATAAACACTTAGACATTGAAAAAGATGCCACAAGTATCCTTCAGAAAACAGGACAAATATTTGCGTTCGAACTATTTATCTATTTCCCTGATTGGAAGTCTTTCGAAAATGCCCTATTTGATTTTACCATCACTTATTCTAGAAAAATTTTCTATACGAAATACATTTATTTCCATTGCGATCGTCTTACAGCTGTTTCATAAGGATCTACTTAATATGTATTATAACCTAGCTGCATTTGAAATATTAGAGCAATAACTTCTAATCACCCCCATATTTACAAATAATATCTATTGTATTGTATTTTTGGAGGTACTTATTTCATTATGTCATTGGTTCCTTTCATATCAGTACAGTATCCTACAGGGACAGGAATGCGTCAGTAGAACTGCTCTTATATTCAATTTGGAGACGGTGATAAATGAATGCCAAAAAAGTTCATAACAGAATTTGTATCTGTAAAATACTCCAAATCTCCATCTTTAACATGAATTGTTAATTACGATTTCGAAATAGGCACATTCTAGTTTCATGATTAATCCAGTTCTATGCCTTCAAACGCGATCCTAACAATTCTGCTTGTTCATTGACAAACTCAAATCACAAACCAGAACATTTAGGTCTTCTGAGTTAACAAATATGGCTTAACTTCTTTAAAATCAGAAACATTATTAAGAAGCTTGAAAATGTTCATTGTGGACAAACAATCTCAAATCATGCAGATATTGGACTAGAATAGGTTAATTGTCAGTAGGGTATTGAACACATGTACCACAATAGATATGTCTTAATGAGAAACCCAAAAACCAAAGTATTTTATAGAAAAAATATGAACGTAGACAGTTTTTGGTATTATCATATCACAAAAAACTGAAGGTAATAAAAAAAAACTAAATATATTTTAGTAATGAGGGTAGGTGTCAAAACACGGTTACCTCCCAGAGTTCGTGTGGCGAGACTACTGTTTATCACTGTTATTTTTATTAATTTAGTATTCAAAAAAAAACAGACTTTCAGAAATTCGTATCTAATAAAAGAGAGGAACCAAAAACTTCAAAAAGGTAGCGATAATATTTATAAGACAAAACAAATCAGTTTTGATGTGAGACTATTAAATAAAATATCATTGTACTTAATCAACTGTTTTTTATAGTACGCAACTTCATCTTTTTAAATAATGTTAAACAAAAACACATGGTCTAACATTGGAATAACTCAAAACTATTCGCTACTTGTTTCTACAAACAATTTGTTTCACGAAACTGTAAATTTTAATTTCCATTAAGAATGAGAATATTCAAATATTAATGACATCCAACCTATAATTTGTTTCAATTGAGTTTTCTCAAATATTATTTTTGATATTGTGAAATGAAAATTTTTTCTAAAATATGTATTGAAACTTTCAATTTAAATTGTCAAGACAAGGGAATATCTTAAAAAAACATTGAAATCTGTACTTCTAGAATTATAAATTACACATAAAAATATTATTTAAATTTCATGGTTAAAGTTTTTTTAAATATTTTACACCATATCCATGATACAAGTTATAAGACGCAAGTATAGCCATAATTTTATTGATTTCAGTCATCAACATTCTGTACTTCCCCGAAAAGCTTTCAGAATATTTTAAAATTATTCACATTTTATAAATGTAACTAACAATGTGTAAAATAAATTTAATAAATACTTACATATTCACGCGGGAACATTTTATTTCACTGCCTTATAATAGGTTAAAGACTATTAACAACACAACACACATCACATATTTAAATGAAACTGTGGCTTTCTTATTTATTTCTTCAAAAGTGCAGAGTTGCCAAACCACGGCCGTCAAAAAAGCGATTAACTGAAATGGGTAAAAATATTTATACGATTAGAGAATATACGTTATGAATAGCGACATCTATTTTGAAGCAAATGCGGTGAACTAAAATTATACGAATTGTATAAAATAAATATTTCCGCCCACTATATGACGACCAACGAAATTGTTGGTACAGGTTTCTGTGACCCTAGAAACTTGAAATACACTGAAAACTATACGACGGCCATATATAGGCGTCATATTCGAGCGGCCGTCGGAATGAATGCAAAATGCAAATGTATGGTCGTATATATATATACATAGGCTGAGAGTGTTGGCTTTTTTTAAATTGTGCAGTATAATGCATGTTAGTCTTATAATAGATGCTTTCATGGGATATACTAGCATATTACTTTTTAAAACTCTAAACACTGATGTCATTATTCCAAATGTACATTCAATTACAACACCAGCACGTGATAGTCGTTGGTTAAAAATTCTATTTTGTGAAGCAACTTCGGGTGTACCAGGAAAAGGTTTCATAATTCTCTTAGACAGTGCAAAAGCTCCATCTGCTACAAGCATATAGGGCATGGAAAGATGTCAATCAGGTAAAGCAGTTTCTTTTGGAAAAGTCGACTCAGCTCCATATAGTTTTGTATAAAGTACCATTAAAAACTCCGCCGTCACTCATACGTCCATGTGTTCCTACATCGGCAAACAAGAAGTTTTAGTCGCTGTCAGCTACCGCTAATAACATTATGCTAAAATTGTGTTAGAAATTATGAAATTCTGATCCGCTATTAATTGGTGAATGTATATTAATATGTTTGCCATCCATAGCCCCCAAGCAACGTGGAAATTGCCATTTTGTTTCAAAGCCTCTAGCAACTTCAAGCCACTCCTTTCACTTTGGGGCATCTGAAACAAAAATGATTAATGTCAAGTCAAGGTCAAGGTAAATTAACTAATTCTTTTTTTTTCAATTTTAGACTATGGTGTTTCTTGATGAAAATGATACAAATTTGTCAACAATGGGTACTTCGACAACAACCAAGAAAAAATTTAATTCAGAGACTTCAGAAGCACGAACACAAATGAACACAGCAGTAAATGTTCTGAAAAATATCTCAAATAGACATGCAATAGAAATGGACAAGGTGGATTTATTTTGCCAACTACTTGCCAAAAAAATCAAAAACAATTGATGAGCAACAAAGAGACAATTATGAATGATATTGATGAACTTATTTATCAAAAACGAAATCTTACTTATTTAAATATTAATAGTTCTGCTAGCATCAGAACGTATGCTTGTTCTACACCAAATTCCAGTCATTATATGCACCTACACCAACGCCATCAGGTCAGATGTTGCCAAGCCCTGTTGAAAATGATTATGATGATGATTATTCATATGTTGAGGTACAACCTAATTATATTCACACACAATATGCAAGCGAACCATCCACTAAAACTCAAGTCAGAATTCTGTCAAATAATATTGTTTTACAAGGTTTTCTACTCAGTCAGGCAAGTCCTTAGCTAGAAACCTGAACATAAGACTGCAATGACCCTCACAGTGCTTTACATACTTCTGACACAATCAATAATATAACTTGTGGAGAAATTTGAAATGTGGTTTCATGTTTTATGATGTGTTGTCATCCACCACCGTCTTGGCGTGGCTTTTTCTTTTTACTTTTTTCCTTCAGTAATAATGACAAATAATACTGACATGTACACAGTGGAAAAGCACTTAAAGCCACTTCGATTTCAGACATCCTCACGTTGGCCCTGTCAAGAGTACACTGAGGCAAGTGGTAAGTCCCAACGTGTGGACGCTAAGCAAATTAACTAGCCAAGGTATGGAGCCGGCCTAAGATACTATTTATCGGATAACATAATGATGTCTTTCTGATATTGCTTCCGAATGGGTTACTCGTTGTGTATTTTTCCAACAGCTTGAAAAAGGTTCAAACCATTATTTAAAAGAATGTCATGAGATGCATTGAATTATTTATAATTGATAAGATCAGATAAAACGAATATATACTAATAATAACAAATTTTCCTCGTATTCTGATTGGTTATTAATAAATAACTTATCATAACGTTGTAACCTACAAAATTATCTTTATATAAAAAGGCAAAGACAAAACGGTTAGGTCCCATTTTCTCCTCTGTTCCTCAACCGATTTTTTGATTTTTGTTTTGTTTAGTGGCTATTGACGACCTTCAGTGCAGAATGCTAAAATATATTTACAATATGCCAGATTGCGTTGAGAGAAAATCGTAGGACGTATTGAGTCGAATGAGAAAAACAAACTAAATTAAACGAAAAAATAACAAATTTTGTTTGGTCCTGAAAGTTATTCTACATTATCATGCTATTGAGAATTCACCCACAAAAATTGATATATGATAATGACATTTTATTGGGTACTCGCAAGTTTTTCCAAATATACTTTGTCAACTAAAATCAGAAATTTGTATTGCGTGGTAACTGAACAATGTTTTTCCGATATTATTTTATTATTTTAACATTATACTATTAATTTATATTCTTTCTATTTTAAAGGCTAATGGTTTCATACAATTTAACTAAGATTACAAAGTCTATGGTATAAATACAAATAGTGAAATTGAAGATAAATAGTTAGATCTGACATCATGGCAATGGTTCTAATTTCTCGACCAGTTCACGGCCAACCAGATTGTAGCAGATTGAATTTCAATTTGACATTTCTTAACAGTTAACCGCTAGGTTAAGGTACCTTCTCAATGCAATCAGAAAATTATCAATGTATAATTTTCAAAATTTCAATTTCAATGAACTTACAAAAATTGTCAACAAATAAAGGTATTATTTAACATAAATTAACAGGTGGTGCGTTGTACTTCTTAAATGTTTGATATAATCCCCCGATGAAAACTTTTACGTAAGTAAACTAACTATTGAGAGATTATAAAGCTAATTCATACATTTGATTTCAGATCCTCTCAAGTTGAATATGTTTTTTTATTTTATGCCATGTGCAAATGAAAATTGAATAAGTATTAGTAATATATTGCTGTTTTATTCGATATAAGGTAATCTTTTAAATTAATTTTAAAATGCCGTCTAAAATATTAGCAGTCAGTCAAAAATTGTTAAATGTTCTTTTAATAAGATGTGATATGCTGCAAATATATTTTTACTTATTTATCTAACAATATAATACATATAATGTTTTGTTTATTTGCATATATCTTAATATATGTAATTCTCGCAAACTGCACTATGACTATCGAAATTTCGTTTCGGGGTTTTGGCGTCTACAAATCGATTGCTCGGGAAAAATCGTATTACCGAGAAAGAACGAAATTGTGACAATAATTATGACAGCTGAGTGTTGAAATTACAAAAAATTCAATACAAGATGATTTGGTAACATACTTGAAAAAAATTTCCAATACAAAGTGATGTGTAGAATCTTATAAGAATTTTATCGCTATTTTATATTTTTTAAAGTAAAAATGGCTGCTTAGGCGATTTTTGGATGATTTTTGTATTTCCCCTCATGTGATTTTTAAATTTCGTACCCTTTGGCCAACTAGCGACACCAAACAACAGAATAATTCCTATTGACTTCATAACGTACCCTCTGGTCACACTTGCGCCATTATGGTCATTTCTTGAACTTCTTATTTGAAACTATCCGCTGTACACTTTCAGTTTTATTCTCATATAAGTTAGTCCTCCTTTTACTCTACACTCCATAAGTTGTACCCTTAGATCATTTACCATCTAGATAGGGTCAAGCATAAAATCATGGCAACGCTAGAAAGAGAGGGCAATAGAGACAGTAAGAGGCTATTTCACTTAGTGGGTGGATGGTCGGTGGACGCAGCCAATGAACAACATGCTTTATTGGAAGCAGCTCCCAACCGAGTGAAATAAACTCAAATAAATTCTCCAAAAATGATTTACTTTACTTATGGCTCCCACATATTCCATGACATTAATGCTTCTTCCTCCATTCTTTACTGATAAAATGTTATACATGTCAATTAAAATCGTTATACTGATAGTTCACTTTAAGTTTATAACTATTTAAAACTTTACTACTAATACTAAATTAGTAAATTACATTGGAAATATTGTATTCACTTAATAATCAAACATAAAGTGCAGTGAATAATTTGTGCAGTGCTCGAAAGAATTGACCGACTTTGACGCATGCGCATAATTTTTTTTCCAATATGAAAAAGCCTATTCTAGGTTGCTATAGGCCTTTTCATATTCGAAAATTTTTTGTTCGTTCCCGTACGTCATTTTTTCGAGCAGTTGTCAAACCATTGGCATGTAAATACAATGCTTTTTTGCTGGAAAAAAATGACAGATGTTGACGCATGCCCACTAAAAATTTTCGAATATGAAAAGAGGCTCTCTTAAGTTGGCGGAGATAAATCAATTGTTTGTAAAAAATTTTGGCTCATTCAATTGGTCGTCATTTGTTCTTCATTGTTCGATCAAAATTAACTTTTGTTCATTATTCGTTTGTCTTGAAAAAATGTTTAAAAAGTTGACCTTTAACCCATCAAACACCCAAGTCAGAAAGATTTCAAATGAGAGGGTTCATTGTGAGGAATAGAAATATATTTTTTACATATTTTTAAAATATAGATATTTAAAAGATATGAATAAAAATATAAGAATCGATTTATTCCCTCCTTTATCTCAAAAATTATATGACCCAACATTTTGAAAAAAATAAAATTATAGGACCTTACTTGAACTTAAAAAAAAATAAGGAGAAAACCTTGATATTAAGTTTGGGGACCAAATTACAAAATTAAATGTGAAATTTTACAAAAATTCCCCCCTTTTATCTCCGAAACAATAGAGTTCATAATTCTGAAAAAAGCGAATATAAGACCTCTCCCAAAGTGTACTAAAAAAAGTTTTGGTGGGGACCAATTATAGAATTAAACGAAAAATAAAAAAATATTTTTTTCCAACGCATCGCGCATGTAATATATCAAGTGAACGGATTAATAATGAGGTATTCAGGTATTTTTCTGACATTATTAAATAATTCGTTAAAAAGTTATTTAAAAAATAGATAATATTCCTTCCATTGACTTAAAATTTACAAGAAAGGTAAAACACAAATTCTAACATTAATTTATAAACTAAGTGGACAATATAACTTTGTTTTTTTTAAGTGCACCCGCAAAATGGAAGGAATCATCATAAATACAAATATACTTGATTTGTATTTTTAAAATAATTTGTTGAAGATTTAGTTATCTATTATTTGAAATTTGACCCAGTCTCCCCGTTATCTTCCAAACTTTTGAGCCTAAGGGTTTCACAGATAGTTTATTGGTAAAATAAAACGAAAATCCTAATCTCAATTTTTGGGACCAAATTGGAAAATTTAGTAAATATTTTCCCAAAAGTCAAGGGCAACAAATTATGTAGCAGATAAAATAAAAAGGTCATTGTGAGAAATTAAAGTGTTTATTTTTTATAAATTTAAAATGCTTGGTTTAAAAGATATTAAGGAAATTTAAATTGTATAGAGCTGAGAGGAAGAAGCAAGATATAAGAAAATCCATTATTCACTTGCTTGGCTGAAATTATAGTATTAGGAAAATATATACTTACTTTGACTGACCTATACATAGTATCAAATCTCAAAGGTGGTACATTACCTTTAGTATGAGAGTCCAGCTTGCACTTTACTAAATTATTTTATTACTGTTTTTAATGTTTTTTATATAGTGGCAAAACTTTCATATCTTAAGATACTGATTTACAAAATTATAGGTATTACCAAAAAAAAATCTAATTGAAAAAGTTGTATAGTTTTAAAAGATTTTTGTATGTGACAAATTCATTACTGTTTCTAATTCTCAAAATTGTGTGTTTTGTAATCTTTACAGTAGGGACTTACAGTTATGTTGCGTCGCTATTCATATAATTTGGAGAAGCTTACTAAATATATAAGCAATAACAGTAGCATTCATTATTTTATGTAACTTATAGATGATAATAACCAAATATTATATTTTATTAATTATGTAATAAATATGTTTGTCCCACTTAATCAAATATAATATAAATACTTGCAGAATTCAGTTCATGTAATGATTTTCACCATCACAGGAATATTACTTATCTATGTGATTGTCAAAGGTAATATGAACAGTTTGGTCAATATTATCAGATAATCTTTGAAGTGTTAGCCAGTCAGTTATTACAAGTAGGGTGTTCATTTTAATAATAGTATCATTTCAAGCACCAGAAGAAAGAAATTATTGCAGTTTAAACTGTGTAAGTCTATTGAAAAACTTAACAAATTATTGACACAGAGTTTGGTCATTTTATAAAATGTAAAACTGTCCTTTAAACATAGATCATACTTTTACTGTTAAATCACTAATATATCATTACAAATGAAGTAATAGTTATGTCAACCCTAAAAGTATCACCATAAAAAAGTATTTTAGTACCAGTAATAAAAAAATCATAAATCATTAAGCAGCAAAAATAGTTATGTATTTGGTCCATTACCAAAGTACTGAAAACTATATGAAATATGAGAGGAAAAGCTGCAAAAATATATTGAAAATTGTATGCTAAATTAATGGATAACATGTCCAACTTTGTGACTACTTCATTCCTAAACAATAAACAATGTAATATTAAAAGTTATTGTAATTTAGATTTAAGTAGTATTAGTTAACCACTCTTAACAACCTCCATAGGCAATTTATTTATATTGTCAATGACAACTTTTCTGTAAATCACATCTGCCCCCTTTAAGTCAATTCACATAATTCTCATATCCTTCGGCTTACACTTCTAGTTACTTGAATACTGTATATAAGTATAGACATACAATTAATTCATTGACAAATAGCGATCATAGCAATGAAACACTCTTTAATCTTTCCAAGATGCTTTTGAAATTTTTTATTCATTCATCAGTTCAAACTACAAAAGTTACATAAAGTGGCAATAAGAAATGTTAAATTTATCTTAAATTTAACCGTAGGTACAATATGCAAGGTTAAAAGTAACAAATACAAGTGAAAAATAGATTGATTTAAAGTCCATTTTAAGCAATGTGTAGTAAACATAAAACAGAGTGTTTATGGACTTTATGGGAATAACACCAAACTTGCAGAAAACTTTGTACTTTTCAACCATTCCAAATGTTTCACTGTCCAGGCCCAGACTCTGCCATCGATAACATTTTGGAGTTTAAGACTATTGAGTTTGTTCTGCATGTCATTCATTCAAGTTTGAGCCTTCTATTTACATCAGGTAGTAGTGACATTAGCTACTACCTGTGTCCCAGAGTCATATTATGACCTAAAGGTCAACTAGTTCATTGTTCATTATCTTGATTTTCTTAATAATTATTTTTAGGCCTATTTCATTACTGTGTTGAGACATTTATTTGTTGATATTTAGACAATAATAAATCTTAGATGATTGAGATATTTGTCATCTTGCTATATATTGTCAAATAAATCTGAATTAAACTTTATAAGTACAGTTTCTTGAGAAATGTCATTCATTCAAGTATGATCCTCCTGTTTATTTTTGTTAGTACTGTATCTTCATGTTTTTGATGACTATTTTTAGTCCTATTTCATTATCAATTGTGTTGACTCCATTTATTTGTTGTTGCAGTTTTTGGATTTTAGGTTAACATGGGTTGGGTTTCGGCGAAAAACGTACTTCTATGCAAGATAAAATTATGAAATTTGGGCAGTGCAATGTGCACCACCTAAACTAATATCACCCTTAATTTGGTTGACCTACCCCCACGTTAGAGGGGGGTAGGTCAACTACTCCCAAAAATCAAGATTATTTTTTTTAACAGTTGCTATCGAACTCTACGTATTTTACTACGTCTAGCACTCAATTTTCATAATTTTCCTATTATTTTTAATTTTTCCGATTTATCGGCAAAAAGTAGAGGATTTCGGCTCTTGGGGCCAGGCTGAAAAAAATACTTGTATTTGAGATAAAATTATGAAATTTGGGCAGTGCAATGTACACCACCTAAACTAACATCACCCTTAATTTGGTTGACCTACCCCCACTTTAGATGGGGGTCGGGGGGGTAACTACCCCCAAAAATCAAGATTATTTTTTTAACAGTTGCTATCGAACTCTACGCATTTTACTACGGCCAGCACTCAATTTTCATAATTTTCCTATTATTTTTAATTTTTCCGATTTATCGACTTAGAAAAAATTTCGACAAAAAGTAGAGGATTTCGGCTCTTGGGGCCAGGCTGAAAAAAATACTTGTATTTGAGATAAAATTATGAAATTTGGGCAGTGCAATATGCACCACCTAAACCAACATCACCCTTAATTTACGCAAAAAGTTGGACGTCTCGCCAAAATTTCTGTTTGAACTTCCGAGGAGATTAAAGTTCCTCTTATTGCAAGGCAGCATATATGGTTGGAGTGGACGTGGCAGTGAATTCCCCTGGCCGCCTCATACCCCATAACTTAATCCGATGGAGTTTCACGCAAGGAGATACATGAAATCTTTGGTGTACAGCAATGAAATTAATTTCAAAAAAGTGTAATAAAATGCATTGACGTTAATGGTGGTCAATTTTAACAGTCGATGAAGTGAATCTATTTAATTTTTTTTTGTTTTCATAATTAAATTGAATGTTTTTGAAACCGTTAAGGTTTTATTTAAATGACTAAGTGCCAGTCTTAAAATGGCAATATCTAGAAAACGCCTTGAAATATAGAGGTTCATTCATTTATGGCAGTTTCCTTATTTATCGTCGGAACGCAAATTATAGGGGATGTTAAAATAATTAACATGGATTTGTTCAATTCGACCTTCATAACAAACACCCTGTAAAAGTACCATGAAAAATGATAAAAAATATTGTTTATCGCCCTTTAAAACAATGCTGTACCAAATTTGAGTTCAATATATGGAGCCGTTTTTCATATAACACAAATATACAAAAACCAAATACCCACTTTAGGACCCTGTATATCGTTTATTAAAAAATTTTCACCGCCTCTAAATGGTTACCGTATTGTCTATTAGTTATGGGACACCCTGTGTATGTACAAGGAAAATGTAAAATATTAATTTTTAGGCAATACATAATACACGTTCGTGTTTAACATCTTGCAGAATAGCACATGATTTTAAATCAAATTACTTTTCGACGTACGAAAAAAAGTTTTAAATGATTAAGTGATAAATATAAATGTAATTTTTTAAAATTTCATTTCAAATATTTAACAAATAAAGTTTATTTATCTGCTAATAAGTAACTGAAAATTAAATGAAATTGTTTGTTATGTCAAAATGATAAATGTAAATAAACGTTGTCTGTCGGCTTCAAATGAAACGATTGCAAAAAAGGGCGGTCAGTGCTGATGTTTTGTCGGGCAGGGATAAAAACTCGAACTTTGGGATACACGAGACACTTGCATCAGATATTTTATAGAAGTAGGTTGTATTTATTTAAGGTGTTAAATTTGTCTTAATATTAATTATATTCCTGATACAAAATTGTTACATTGTTAATTTACTATATATTTAAGTAATTTTGTTAATTATATTATAAATTAATAGTGATATTGTGAAAATCGCGATGGACGTGCAGCTTTTCATGGGAGGTACAGTAAACTACTGTACATTAGGAAGTTATCTAGGACTCGGCGTTTTAGATAACGAAGGATGCCGAAGACAAGGGCGAAATTTATTGGCATTATATGGAGTGGTGCCAAGAATAAATACTCCAGCAACTTGCCCAGAATGCGGAGGACATCTCAGCATTTCAATCGAACACGGCAGGAATGGTTTTCGCTATGTATGTAGAAATCACGGAAGAAGATTTAGCGCATATACCAACACTTTGATGACACATGTGCGGATAAACGATACCATGGGCGAACATCGCGTCGTTCAAATTATTTTCGCCTGGCTGAAAAACATGCCAATAACCGAATTAGTGAAGGATTTTAAAGTTTCCTCTGAAGCGGCCGTCTACTGGTACGGTTTCTGTCGAGACGTTGCATGTGCCATTGCGTGGCATTAGTACACGCCCATCGGGGGATCCCACGACATCGTGGAAGTTGATGAAACCCATCTTTTCAAAAGAAAATATAATGTTGGAAGAAATACAACGTGGCATCACATATGGGTCGTCGGCGGCATCAGCCGTTCCACAAAGAAGAGATTTGTGGTTAAAGTTGATCAACGGGATGCAGATACTTCAAGAACACATCGATTATGAGTCGTACGTATGCACAGACTTTTGGAGAGCATACAACAGTTGCAATCGGATGTTCAACGGTCACGGTCGCATTAATCATTCTGCTAATTTTATTAGTCCTCCAAAAGAAGAACCACCATTCTGGGCACCAGCTGGTCGCTTCAATGTGGAATGTTTGGATTTTGCTGGCCAGCATGTACCACCGGTACCTGGTATGCAGCCGTATAGAGATCATACGCAGACCATCGAAAGATCTTGGAGAGAGTTGAAACATCTACTCCGGTCAACTAACAACATCTCTACGACCGACCAGTATATTGGGCAGTACATGTACCAAAAAAATATTTTAGATTCCCTTGAGGAGACCAGCCATAAACTCTAAAGATTTCTACCGGACGTTTCTCGGGTTTACCCCGGAATCAACAAAAAGCCGATGAAACTTACCCGAGAAGAAATAATGCTGGAATGCGATTGCCATGAATGCACCATTTAAAGGAACGGATCCAACCGGCAGAAGAAAGAAGATTGGATATAAGGAAGCAACAGTTTGTTATGGTGTTTTGAAGTGCTTGTGATAAAATATGTTTTCGTTTATAAATATTTTATTGTTAATATATAATACTGTTTTGTTATTAATGAAGAATTTAAATTGTTATGTTTATTTGTCTGAAGAAGACTGTTTGCTTTCGTTGATAGTTATTTTATTACAAAGAAATAATCGTTTTATTATTAATCCAAAATAAAAATGTTACGTTTATAATGTTGTTATTGTGTGTTGTGTGTGTGTATGGGGGGGGGGAAGTGTTGTCCTCACTGGTTAGAAGGGTTCCGTCCGATTCCAGTCGAGTGCCTCACAAGCGCCTAACTCCACCTCCACGTGGTCCCCCCTGGGCACCTACTGGAACGGGCTTCGCCCTTAACAGTAGTGTGGCTGAGCGAGAAGGCTAATTTAGCGTTGAGGGTTGCCAACCCCTTTGCCCACAAGTGTTGGCCCAAAAAGTAAAAATTGAGCGTTAGACGTAGTAAAATGCGTAGAGTTCGATAGCAACTGTTAAAAAAAATAATCTTGATTTTTGGGGGTAGTTACCCCCCGACCCCCCTCTAACGTGGGGTAGGTCAACCAAATTAAGGGTGATGTTAGATTAGGTGGTGCACATTGCACTGCCCAAATTTCATAATTTTATCTCAAATACAAGTATTTTTTTCAGTCTGGCCCCAAGAGCCGAAATCCTCTACTTTTTGTCGAAATTTTTTCAGTCGATAAATCGGAAAAATTAAAAATAATAGGAAAATTATGAAAATTGAGTGCTGGACGTAGTAAAATGCGTAGAGTTCGATAGCAACTGTTAAAAAAAATAATCTTGATTTTTGGGGGTAGTTACCCCCCAGATCCCCCTCTAAAGTGGGGGTAGGTCAACCAAATTAAGGGTGATGTTAGTTTAGGTGGTGTACATTGCACTGCCCAAATTTCATAATTTTATCTCAAACACAAGTATTTTTTCAGCCTGGCCCCAAGGGCCGAAATCCTCTACTTTTTGTCGAAATTTTTTCTGTCGATAAATCGGAAAAATTAAAAATAATAGGAAAATTATGAAAACTGAGTGCTAGACGTAGTAAAATGCGTAGAGTTCGATAGCAACTGTTAAAAAAAATAATCTTGATTTTTGGGGTTAGTTACCCTCCGACCCCCCTCTAAGGTGGGGTTAGGTCAACCAAATTAAGGGTGATATTAGTTTAGGTGGTGCACATTGCACTGCCCAAATTTCATAATTTTATCTTGCATAGAAGTACGTTTTTCGCCCTGGCCCCAAGAGCCGAAACCCAACCAACAAAATACGGTTTGTAGGTTATGCATCCAAGTGCGTTCCCTGTTATAAAGTACCAGATTATACATATATAAATCTCTTATCTATGTATCAGATATCTCAATTTGTAGCTTTAACTGCTCATGTGCATTAAAAAATATTAACCTATAAACAAATGTTCATCAATAAATTAAAAATATAAGTAAGGTCGAACAAAGAATATTTTTGAACGAACAAAGAATAAAAAGTTCTGATCTAAATAAAAAACAAAAACAGGCTAAATATCTAAAGTTGGTGCCAACTTAAGGGTCAACTTTTTAAACATTTTTTTAAGACAAACGAATAACGAACAAAAGTTATTTTTGACCGAACAATGAAGAACAAATGACGAACAATTGAATGTGCCAAACATTTTTACAAAAAATTGATTTAGCTCCGCCAACCTAAGAGAGCCTTGCCAAAATGCCAACTTCAGTTCATTTTTCTCATTAAACTAAATACATTCCCTGTTTTCCAATTAGCGCACAATTGAGCACAGTGGGAACTGAACTGGGAACTGAGTGTTCCAATTACAGCACTAGCTCGCACAAATGAGCACAAGAAATAACTGTGCCTTTGGGATGTTTTATGTAGGTTTACCAAGTAAACATAAAACTTAATTAAAAATTAACGCCCGAAAATTATGGTACAGGGCGACAGAAAAACACTTTGTGCTCTAGTAATGGGAAAACAACCATTATTGAATTATTCTGTAAATAATTTACGTACACATAAACGTCAATTGATAACTTATGAATAAGACACTTTTAACCTTATGGTGATCAGTGTACTCTACCGATTGGTTTTAAAACAACCATGTTCCTATTAACATCCTAAAAATTGCCGCACTGTGCGGCACAAAATCACTTGTGCTCTGCTAACTGGAAAACAGCCATTGTATTTAGTTCAATGATTTTTCTATGCCCAACTCTTCTATTCTCCCGCTGACATATGACATTTCTGTCATAAAGCATCTCTGTGCACACCTGTTGCTCCCAGTCGCTCTATCTGATTCAGCGCCCTCTGACGGCTGGTTTGCCTCGTGGCACCATGAAGTTTGAATGTCGTTCTAACTCTCGGCCATCCTGAAAATATTAAAGTCCTTAATAATAATAATAATAAAATATTCTAAACATTTAACACCTTTCCAATTATCTCCCAACTGGCTCTATCTTATTACTCAATATACCTCCCCGACTGTGTTTACCCATCTCCTTCAATGTACCTACTATCGCATAATGTATTCTCTCCCTCCCGTCTCTCAACTCTCCTTACACACACACGCACGCACGCACCCACACACCCGGGGTGGTTGTTGGTCCACTACCGGGCGCCTCCCCAGGTGGCGGATAGGGGAACGCTCTCCAGCAATGGGGAGTACTGAGGATTTCCTCAGGGCGGACCAAAATCAGATAGGGGAAGGAACCCCGAAAATAAACCATTTATGGATATGGGTGATAAGGTGAACTTAATACCCCAGGTGGGTACCTCTGCAGAGGATAATCCCACCACCGGTTCCGATCGAGTGAAAGCCTCGGTGGCCGGTGCACGCTCCACGGATTCTGAGGGGGAGCGAATTATCACTGGTTCCGTCACATAGTGACAACAAGAAGAAGAACACCGTTAATGGTACAACATCGACCATTAAAACTAGAGCAGGCAGCAATACACTATTCAGCCAAGTCCTCCAAAAGGCGAATAGTGGAGTTGACGTCCCCCAAAGGGCAACAGATGAGAGTGGCGCTCCAAACAAATTAGGGGCAAAGATCGATGAGCTCTTGATGTTCATTGGGCCTAGGCACAATGTACATCATGAGATCAAGAAACTGGCACACGCCATTAAGTCAGAATATGACAAATATCTGACGTCAACGACGCAGCCATCTCCTGTAGCGAAACCTGCTACAACACAGACATCGCCAGTAAAGGTGTCAAACCTCGCCACCGAAGGCCTCGCCTTCAGTAGCCTCATCAAGTAAGGCACCACTACCAAAAACTCTTAAACCGGTGCTAGCTAGCAAGCTAAAGCCCGGTAAAGAAGGTTGCCAGAACATCGGGCAAACCACCCAGGCAACAACAAGTAGGGTGGTCAATTCAGAAGCGAAGAGAAACAATGAATTAAAATCCAAGTTTAAACCGCAGACCAGAAACAAACCTTCAAACCAGTTGACTGACTGGCAACTGGTAAAGAGGAAAAAGGCCCCGAGGACCAATAAGCAAAAAACAGCGTCACATTGTACGCTGCTTATAAAGAAAGGCGAGAAGAGCTCCCATGCAGATATCTTGCGAGATATCAAAAATGATCCCACCTTGCAGGATATAGGCAAAAAAGTCAATAAGATCCGACGAACAGCTAAGGGAGATCTCCTGTTTTTATTCGCGAAGGCAGACGCTCCCAAGCGGGGCCACTGTACAATCTCGAATACCGCAAATCGAGATTGAAATTAAAGACCTGGATGAGATCAGTACAAAGGAAGACGTGGTAAAGCTGCTCAAAGATAATATCGACGGCCTGGCAGAGATCACTGAGGAGGCAGTGAAATCACTTCGACGGGCATATAGATCAACACAAACGGCAGTTGTTTGTCTCCCAGAGGTCCAGGCCAAGAAATCCATCGCACTTGGAAAGCTGAAACTTGCGTGGGGCACAGTACGTGTTCGCGAGAGGATCAGCCTTCGACGGTGCTTCAAATGCTGGCACTTTGGGCACAACGCCCAGGCGTGCAGAGGCAAGACTGACCGAAGCAGTTGTTGTCACAGATGCGGAGGCGCTGGTCACAATGCCTCGGCTTGTCAACAACCTGCCAAGTGCCTACTCTGCAAAGAGAAAGATAGTAGGTCAGACTGCCGGCACGTTGCGGGTAGTTGGAATTGTCCGATCTACCAACAGGCGATGAGAGCAGCACAAGCCCGTAAATGAAAGTACTGCAACTCAACCTCAACCATTGCGAAGCAGCCCAAGACCTACTGGTACAGCGGGTGCGGGAATTGGATTGCGACGTAGCCATAATCTGCGAGCAGTACAAAAACTTCGACACCCTGTCCTGGGTAAATGACACAACGGACAGAGCAGCGATATGGGCTTGCGGTAAACTTCCGTTCCAACAACTCCCAAATACCCCCGAACCATGGCTTGTGAGAGCCAAAGTGGGAGGGGTTCACTTCTATAGCTGCTATGCACCTCCTAGTGCACAGCTCGAGGAGTTCGAGTTATCCCTTGGACACCTTGGCGGAGGATGTACGGAAGCGTGAATCAGTCGCCATCGCAGGAGATTTCAACGCCTGGGCAATTGACTGGGGATGTCGGGAAACGAGCGCGAGAGGACGAGCTCTCCTTGAGACCATGTCTTCGCTCAACCTGGTACTCCTCAACCCAGGAGCCGTAAGCACATATCGCAAAGGCACAGCCAGCTCCATTATCGATATGACATTCGTTAGCAGCAACCTAATTAAAGGGGGCTGTGAGTGGCGGGTCGATGAGGAGTTTACTAATAGCGACCACCAAGCTATTATATGGGAAATCAACACCACTCCCAAACGAAGATTGTGTGTCAGTCGTGCGAGGTCACAGCCAGTCGGTTGGAACAAAAATGCTTTCGATGCTGATTCATTCGCCTTGGTTATGGAGCAGGAACCATTGTCAATAGCAACAAGCGCAGAAGCCACTGCCAAAGAGGTAATGACAAGCGTTGTCAAGTCCTGCGATGCTTCCATGCCAAGGAGACGGCAGAACAACAGCCGCCCACCAGTTTACTGGTGGAACGACACGATCTCACAACACCGACGAGAGTGTCTCAAAGCACGAAGGCTGCATCAACGAGCACGGAGACGCGACAGGGTCACAACAGAAGAACTAAGGCTCGACTATGAGATCAAAAGACAACAACTACGAAGAGCCATTCTCTCAAGCAAGAGATCCTACTGGAAGGAGTTGTGTGACGAAGTTAATCAAGATCCATGGGGAAAACCGTATAAAATCGTGATGCATAAAATTAAGGCCCCTCCCATGACATCAACGAACTGCCCCGAATCATTGCACCGCATTGTCACTCACTTATTTCCTGCGAAGCCTGAGCTACCCGCTAATCCTTCGTGGCAGGTGAGGGACGAAGATATACCATCAGTGACTATGAGTGAGCTGATGGGCGCGTGCAACCGGCTCCAAAACGGTAAGGCTCCCGGTCCAGATGGCATACCTAACATCGCGCTAAAATGCGCCATAGCCAATAGGCCTGACATGTTTCTACACATGTATGAGACCTGCCTAAAGCAGGGGGTTTTCCCGACTAAGTGGAAAAAGCAGAGGCTTGTGCTCCTCCCTAAAGGGGGAAAGAAACCTCCCGACGAACCGTCATCATATCGTCCCCTCTGTATGTTGGACTCTGCGGGAAAACTCCTTGAAAGGATAATAGCAGATAGGCTGGAGCCCTACGTTGAGCCGAAACTTTCCACCAACCAATTCGGGTTCAGAAAGGGGAGATCAACCATCGATGCCGTGACACTCGTTACCAACATCGCCAGAGAGGCTATCTCGGGAAAGAGATGGAGAAGAGGTGGAAAAAAGTACTGTCTAATAGCCACCCTGGATATCAAGAACGCCTTTAACTCGGCCCGCTGGGACCGCATTTTGGAGGCTCTTGCCAGGATGGAAGTTCCGCAGTACTTGCGCAGAATGGTTTCAGCGTATTTCAAGGACCGCATCTTGTTGTACCAAACTGAAAATGGGCAAGTAGACTATAAGATCACAGGAGGTGTACCTCAGGACTCTGTTCTTGGCCCCCTCTTATGGAACGTAATGTACAACGACCTGCTCCTGCTCGGTCTGCCTGAGGGCGTCAGGGTAGTGGCATTCGCCGATGATGTGGCATTGATCATAGTGCGCAAGCACATAGAGGAGATACAAACAACCTTCTCATTCACTATAGCCACAATTCAGCATTGGATGCTCGCAGCGGACTTGAGTTTAGCAGAACAAAAGACCGGAACACTTCTTGTTAGCAGTCGAAAGGCAAGGGAAACCATCACCCTCAAAATAGGCGACTCCTACATACAGTCGCAGCCCTTCATCAGCTATTTGGGGGTGCTCCTGGACGCACGGCTCAACTTCAAAGAGCACATAATCGCGGCCAGCAAGAAAGCAGCTGGGGTACACTGTGTCTTACGAGGCGGTGAGTGTGATTGCCTCTACCCTACCAATCGACATCCTGGCTGCAGAAAGGGGACGGCTTTATCGCAGAAAGTTAGAGAAAGACCAACCGACAGGAAACAGCGATGAAAGAGCCATGAGTCTAGGGCAATGGCAGGAGAGGTGGGACAGCTCTACTAAAGGCCGGTGGACATATCGACTGATACCTAACATCAGTCGTTGGGTCAACCGCCACCATGGGGAGGTTGGGTTCTACATCACTCAACTCCTGACTGGACATGGATGCTTTCGAGCATACCTGCACAGGTTCAGGAGGGCAAACTCCCCAAACTGCCCACACTGTACGGACGTGATAGAGGACGCGGAACACGTGTTCTTCTCCTGCCCCCGGTTTCAGGATCAACGTGCTGAAGTGGAGAGGATTCTGGAGACTAATATCGTTCCAGAACAATTAGTAGAAGCCATGCTGAAGGGCCCCCAAGCCTGGAACTTGGTATCAGATTACGCGGAGACTATCCTCAAAGAACCCGCAATACGTTCGAGGAGTAGGCTTTAGAGGCTTTCAATGTAAGAGCAGTAAACATCTGCAATGAACTACCCTTGCGAAGTAGTATTGACTAAGAGTGCCGCAGGGGACCATGGTTGTAGGAGAAAGAGGTTAGGGTTTTAGCGGGTATACGGTATACTGGTTTCAATGCAACGATTTACTCTTGCTTTGAAGTCATTGCATCGGGAGTCCCGCACGACGGCCAGCACATGCTAGCTAAGTACGCAATGTATTTTCCCCCTCTTCGGATAAAAAAAAAACGCACCCACACAGACACACACACACACACACAACGGGTAGCGGGTAAGCACTCCCTGTGATCCCGGCAGGGATAGGCTTGCTTCAGGGATGCGACCCTGCCCACGCGAGCCCTGGTTTCTCCTAAATTCTTACCTTATAGGGAAACTAGGCCACCAACCTCTATCCCACCTATTCTGTCCATTTCCTTAGCTTATCCCACCAATTAAGATCCCAAGCTACGACGTTAGATACCGTGTCAAGGGCTGAGTGGCATCAGGGATATATGGTGTCGCAAACGGTTCCCCTGAAGTACCAGATGGCACTCCAGATGTATGAAGGCCTTACCCCAGTAATCGGGGCTCTACTGGGGCGGACTGCTACTTCTCTAGATACTCGTGGGAATCAATGAGTAATGCAACAAAAACAAACACAAATACACAAGACGATGTGGACAAAAGAAAACTAGAGCTAATAAAACTTGGGGAACAAATTGAGGACCTCCTCAGCCTTGTTACACTTAGAAATAACGTCCATGGGGACATAAAGAAGAAGATAAATGTGATGCATAGCACTTATAGCAGACTAGTAAAACTAGAACAAAACACAACCGTATGTCAGCAGGTGCAAGCTGTTGCCACGCGGACACCAGAGCACAGACAAAAGACAAACCTGAATCTGACATTCCGCAATGGAAAACGACAGGATAGCAGAGAACACAAGAAAGACAGCAAATATGCCCCAGGTCTTACTAGGAAAGATGGAGAGTCAGCTCCAATCATAAATGAACCTAGTACCCCAGATATGACCACCACTGAAGGATGGAAGAAAGTGGTCTCCAAAAGAAACTACAAAAAAAGACCAATACGAGTTAAAGCGAATGCTATTGTCGTGGCGGCGAAGGAGGGCCAATCGTATGCGGATGTTCTGAGAAGAATAAAAACTGAGCAGGGACTTAATGAGCTAGGGGCTAACTGACTAAAATCAGAAGAAATGTCACTGGAAACCTCGTACTTGAGTTAAACCCAAAGGCTTCACTGAATGTGCAAGAACTCTGCAAGGCATTAGAGGGGAAAATACAGGACATCGCAGCTACAAAGGCGCTAACACGCGAGTCCTTCCTGGAAATTAAGGACCTAGATGAACTGACAACTGTGGAGGATGTCCACCAGGCTCTTACCACCCAAGTACAAGGTATGCAATCACTTAGGGTCAAAGCAATTAAATCAATGCGCAAGGCTTATGAAAGGACTAAATAGCCGTAGTTGTTATACCAGACCAAATGGTAGAAAAAGTTCTTGCAATAGGCAACATTCGAATAGGATGGGTCAATTGTCGAATTCGAAAAAAGGAGGACGTGAGACGATCCTTTCGGTGCTGGGCACTAGGGCACATTGCAAAGAATTACATGCCTACGCTGCTGCGATAGTGGCCATATGGCGAAAAACTGCAAGAAACCTCCAAAGTGCATCTTATGTAAAGGAAAAGAGAACGACGGACACTTCACAAATAGTTTTAAATGCCCGTCATACCAAGAGTACCTTAAAAACCCAAATATGAGAATACTACAGCTTAACCTGAACCATTGTGAGGTTGCACAAGACCTGCTGAAGCAAACCATTCGCGAACAAAACACGGACATAGCAATCATCGCCGAGCCATTCCGGAATATAGTCAACCAAAGATGGGAGTCAGATGCATGGGGTAAAGCAGCCATTTGGTCTTGCACTAACTATCCAATTGAGGAAGTGATGAAACAACGTAAAAGGAGTTTTGTCTGGGCCAAAATTAATGGAGTATATTTCTATAGTTGTTACACCCCACCAAGTTTGTCACTGGCGGAATTTGAGGAGATCTTGGACCAATTGGTCAATGACGCGCTAGATAGAAAACCACTAGTAGTCGCAGGTGACTTTAACGCTTGGGCTACTAATTGGGGTAGTAAAAGAACAAATAGGAAAGGGCAAGCTCTCTTAGAAGCCCTGGAGGTGCTAAACTTAGACCTGTTGAATAACGGAACGTTACCAAGTTATGTCAGGGGAACAGCCAGCTCAACTATAGACCTAACGTTCGTCAGTAGGAAGCTCATAAAAAATGACCCAGAATGGCGAGTAACTGACATCTACACTCACAGTGATCATTGTGCCATTGCCTGAAATATCAAGAACCAAACACCACCAACGAGAAATGACAAAATAACAACAAGGGGATGGAAGGCGAATGCATTCGACACGGAGGTATTTTGCCTTGCGATGAATAAAGATGCACTTAAAGCCAACCCACCTGAGGACAAGGTGAAGATAGTAATGAAAAGAGTTACGGAGGCATGTGATATCACCATGCCAAGAATATCTCTTAGGAAAACCCACATAGCAGTATACTGGTGGACCGAGGCAATTGCTGAACTCGGAAGCAAAAGTAACCAATCCAGAAGATTGGCGCAACGTGCCCATGCAATGCTAGAGGCTGAGTATAAAGAGTCACGCAGCAGACTGACAAAAGCCATTAAACACAGCAAGCGCGAAGCTTGGGAAGCCTCAAAACGGGAGGTGGACACTGACATTTGGGGTAGACCATACAAGGTGGTAATGTCTAAACTCAGAAATCGAGCGAAACAACCTACAATAGCAAAGGAACTGCTACAAATAGTTCATACATTGTTTCCACAACAGGAATGCTTCGAGTATTCGCTAGAAACCTCGCTGCACGAAGTCATCCCACCTATAACGCAAGAAGAACTGCTCAAAGCATGCAACAAAATGAATAATAAGAAATCACCAGGAGTAGACAATATCTCAAATGTGGCATTAAAAACAGCGATTTCTGCAGCCCCTGAGTTTTTTTGCGACATGTATAACTCCTGCATGCAGGAAGGAATTTCTCCAACTCGCTGGAAAAGACAGCGGCTAGTTTTACTACCAAAAGCCAACAAGCCACTAAGTGATCCCTCTTCCTATCGCCCCCTGTGCATGTTAGACACAGCTGGAAAAATATTGGAGAGGATAATCCATGACAAGGTTGAAACCGTAGTAGGGAGCTCTTTAGCCGATAACCAATATGGGTTCAGAAAAGCTAGATCAACGATAGATGCAATTGAACGTGTTGTTAAGATTGCCAGAGAAGCAACGCAAGGTAAAAGATGGAAAGGCGGAACCAAGAAGTATTGCCTACTTATCGCACTCGACATTAAAAATGCTTTCAATTCGGGAATGTGGGATAACATCTGCGGAGCCTTAGATAAATTCCAGATTAAAAAGTATCTCAAAAGAATGATCAAGAGTTACTTAGGTGATAGATGCCTCACATACGAGACAGACAGTGACCCAATGAGTATACGATTACGGGTGGCGTGCCCCAAGGCTCTGTAATTGGACCACTTTTGTGGAACATAATGTATGACGAACTGTTGAAGGTAAAACTCCCACCGGATGTCCAACTTACTGCGTTTGCGGATGATGTCATGGTATCTATTACGGCCAAACACCACGAAGAGCTGCAACATAAATTTGATGTGGCTTATGATCATATAACAGCGTGGATGGGGTCAGCTGGACTCAAACTGGCTGACCATAAAACAGAAGTACTGTTAGTTACGACCCGCAAAGACAATCAATCTCACAGTGGGAGAACATTCTATCATCTCTCAACCGTGTATAAAATACTTAGGAGTGATGCTAGACATTAGGCTAAATTTCAAACAGCAAGTCGAGTACACCGCGTCAAAAGCGACGAAAACAGCAGCCGCATTGGTCAGAGTTATGCCAAATATAGGTGGCCCATCTCAAGAAAGCAGGAAGTTGTTGGCGACAACAGTCACTTCAGCTCTTACATACGCGATGCCAATATGGAATGAAGCACTCAAAATAAAGAAGAGTGCGAGACAGGCGGGATCGGTATATCGAAGAATCGCGTTAAGAGTCACGCGCGCTTTTCGTACGGTATCAGACGACGCCGTGTGCGTTATCGCCGGGATGCTGCCCTCAAATATACTGGCAGAAGAGAGAAGGAACCTCTTCAACAGTAGAAGAACATCGGCTGAAGAACGGAAAGAGCTTCGAAAACTGGCTAGACGAGAAACCCTGCGAACTTGGCAGCAGCAGTGGGACACATCCACTAAAGGGCGATGGACGTACCGCTTGATACCCAGTGTAGAAGACTGGTTAAACAGAAAGCATGGAGAGATAAACTATTATCTAATGCAAATGTTGACAGGACATGGTTGCTTTAGGTCATATCTTTACCGCTTCAAACATGAAGACAATGACTCTTGCCCTGCTGGGTGTGGGGTTCCGGAAAATGCCGAACGCGTCATCTTGACATGCTCACGCTTCAATGAAGAGCGACGAAAACTCCAGAGAGCTTTTCACAAAATATGCTGAAAAACGAGCTTTGCTGAGAGGCAGTTAGCGAGTTCTCGGCAAAAGTGATGAAGTCACTCCGCGTGGAGGAGCGGAGAAGTAACTAGCAGTAACTGCTAGACCCCCCCGTGAAGTAATGCCTTGCGGCGGTGCCATGGGGGAGCGAATGGTCAGAGTGAAGGAGAGGAAGAGGGTTTTAGTGGGTGCGAGTCCCACACACGGGACAACTGCATCCCTTCGGGGAGCTTATTGTTTGTCTTATGGTGCATAAGGCAGTTCCCTTACCTCCCCCCCCCCAAAACACACACACAAACATTATATTCACTTTGATTCAATTCACTTTTTAAAAAAAATTATTTATTTAGAAACATACAAACAAAATTAAAATTGAACAATTAAAGTACTTGAATAACTTAATACTATAAATGATATTATTTGAATGACAACCCGAGAACGTTTCCAGGTGCTTTTATAACATTGACAAAAGTGCTGATGCAAGTCAGCGTTTTTACTGGGTAAACGGACTCGTGTAGGTTTCCGGGAAGTTGTTTGCATATAATTCAAGATGAAATTTGATATCCCTGAGAAGTCACGTACGCTTTAAATTCCGTTGACTTCTCGACTGTGTGAACTAAGTGCTGATATATTTTGCATATAACAACTCCCCTTACATATCAAAAGTTGATGCTATAACATCAACTTTTTGGAACAGAAACATAAAATAATATAAAATGATGTTTGAATGGTATGAATAATAAGTAATAAGTGTATAAAATATGAATAAAATAAAGTAATAGGTAAAAATCAAATTGATATTTGTAAAATAAAATCAAAATATGTTAAAATAAATGAGCAATAAAATAATACGAGTAATAATTAAATGCTTAACCTAAACATATCAAAATAAAATATAAAGTCAAAGGAAATGTGAATAAAAATAATGTGTAGAAAAATAAAAAGGTTAATGATATAAATCAATATTAAAAATGGTGTTTTTAGAGAACATAAAGGGTATACCTAAACTTGCGTTTCTAAGCTTTGTTCTGTTTTCAAAACAGGCCTAAGCTTGGGGAAGAATTTGAGTCTTGGCTGAGGCACTGAAGTCTGGTCAGGATTGCAGTCCTTTGGAGGTTTTACCATACTCTTTTTGACAGCTTGGAAGGTGATGAGTGCTGCTATGATCATGAGAGCAGCTATGGTTGTATAGGTAAACCAAGAGATATTTTTGGTTACAAATGGCTGGTTTATGAGACCATCGAGGTCTCTGGAATATTGTTCCAATTTGTGATTTGCTACGTCTAATTCTTCTACATTAAGCGTGTTCAGCTTCAGGGGCTGAAGTTCAGGAATTATAATTTTTTCTAGCACTGCGTCGCAACAGTTGAACGGCACTGTTACTGGTTGGAAGGTTTCTAGAACATCGGTTTGTTTACCAGATTCGGCTTGAACTTTTGTAATTCCTATAAACGCACTACACTCTGATTGAAGAGTCAATATGGAGTTGAGGGAGATTGTAAGAGTTTTTGGGTTTGTTTGAGCGCAATTCACTGTAACACTTATGGGTTCAGAAGTAATTATGAGCCATGTATTGGGTTCTAGTTTTTGAACGTTGTATCCTTGAGTGAATATTAGTGAGCTTTTACAGTTGTCGGGTACCTTCTGAACATTCTTTAGAAGTTGAGCTTCACATAACGCGTTTGTGTCAATAGGATATGCGTAAAGTTCAGAACACAGTTTCTTACGAGTGGATAACGGTTTGCACGCACTTAAGTCTTTGATCGGAATAAACATTAAAGAATCATCATTCTTTGCAAGATATTTTTGAGTGAAGGATAGCATATGATGTAAACCTGTTCTTTCATCGTATATACGGAAAGGATATAAATGAAAGACTGTGTAAGGATGTTGTTCGACTAAAGGGATTCTTAACACAAATATAAGATCGGTATATGTTTGAAATGCCTCTAGTTCAATGATTTCCAGATATTGTTCGATGCTCGAGTACTTTACAGCCAATGGAAGGTTACTTTTGACTAAATTTTGCGATATTTCCTGTAATGAGGTAATAAGATGTTCTGGTGTTAAAATTGAAGAGTGAATTATTTTCAGACGCGCGAATGTGATAGAATTTAAAACATCATTTAAATTATCTTCTAAGTAGAGATAATTCTCCATAAGTTTTTCACACATTTCAAGTAGTGCGATTTTTGATTCGACGTAGGCGACCTTATCATTGATTTTTCCGATAGTGTTTTCCAGCTTTTTCATGTTATCGTTAAATAGTTTCTCGTCAATTCTAAGATTTTGGATAGTTTCGTTGAAGTTTTTAATTACGGATGTGGTGACACTTATTTGGTTTTTTTGTAAGTTCTCAATTTGAAGTTGGCCTTGATTTAAGCGGTTTATGCTTTCGGTAAAGTATTTTCCGTCGGCGGCGTCTAAATTGCCGGTGATTACCTTAAAAAGGGTACCTGCCCCATCAAGTATACCTCGTTTGTGTCTTTTAGTGTCCATGTGAATGTCAGTAAATTTCTGTTTGATTGAGTTAGAAATTTGATTGAGAAGGTTAATGTGGGTTTGTACGTCTGCGCGAAAGTAGTTCATAGCAAAAGAATTGAAGTTAACAGTTTTTACAAGAGTTTGTAATATTCTGTTATTTGTTGTAAATACTTGTTCTAGTGTAGAAATGTTTCTGTGTACTAAAATTGTCCATTTATCATTGGATACAGTTATTTCTGCTTCGTTATGGAAGTAGATACCTAAAGTATTGTTTATTGGTTGTATTTGAAATTGGGGTATTGCTGACCCGAACAGCAGGCAAAACCTGAAACAGAAATTAACTTTCTGAGAACGGTTTCATTCGGTCGAAATTTACTTTTGATTTTTGGTTAGTTTTAGGGTTTAATACTGTTTCGGAGTTTCTGTGAATTTCCAGGATTTCGAAAGGACCATTGAATTTATTTTGGAGTTTGTCCTTGATCTGGGATTCTTTAATATAGACTTTATCGCCTATTTGATAGTTAGGGAGATTTTCAGAAACGTGTTCATCAAATCTGACTTTCGCTTTATGTTTTTGGATTTCCGTTCTTTCGCGAGCAATTTTATAATAGTGAGAGAAACGATTATTGAGATCTCTGATGTACTTAGTTATCAGGGCTTGTTGGTTGTAGAGAGTTTCTGGAGTCCTACTCGAAGTATGTCCATAAACAAGTTCGTAAGGGGTGAATCCATGAGTTTTGTATACAGAATTGTTATATGCAATGATTGCATAAGGGAGGATGTTAAAAGGGTGTTCGTCAGGATTTTCTAGTTTATGGATTCTAATCATCTCTAATAAGGTCGAGTAGAATCGTTCTAATGAACCATTTGACTGGGGATGTCCCACACTAGAATAAGATAGTTTGATGTCAAATAGTTTACACAAATCTCTCATTAGTGTGTTGTCGAATTCCCTGCCATAATCACAGTCTATCCGTAATGGAGTACCGAAGTGTTGGAAATAGAGTAGTAAGGTACTAACAACGGTTTTGCGGATTTGTCGGTTATGGGGTAGGCCTGAGAGAATTTTGTTAGTTCGTCCCGGATAGTTAACGCGTAGTTTTTTTTCGGGACATCTAGAATATCGATGTTGACGCGTTCAAAGGGTGTCCGTGGGGTTTCAGTAATGACAAGTGGGCTGTCGAGATTTTTCCGGTAAACTTTTGCTCTCTGGCAAGATTGACAGTTTTTGGTAAAATTGTCAACGTCCTTAGTCAGTCCTTGCCAATTGTATTTTTCTTTTATTCTGCGGATAGTTTCATTGATACCTCGGTGTATATTATTTTTGCCGTTATGGAACTGGTCGAGAATGATGGGTATTTGGTCTTTCTCAACCGTTTGGACGATTATTTGGCAAACTTTCCATTTGATATCGATTTCGGAAAAGATAAACGAAAGCATTTCCAAAATGGGCAGTTCAATGTTATTCTCAACACAGAATACTTCATTTTCAGTGAACACATCTCTACTATTATAGAGAGATGCGAAAAGAATCTCGTTGACTATTTCTGGGTCAGAAGGGAGAGAGACGATGTAATAGCGTCTTTTTCTGACACTTTTGCTTGCAAAGACATTTACTCTAGGGGTACGGAAATCAGCATTTTCCTCAAAAATGTCTTCGATGATGTCATGGTGAAAATTTTTCATAAGAGAGCCTTGGGGAAATACTAGGATGTTTTTGTTTCCTCGGTCTAAGAGTTGGCAATTAGAAAATTAAATTTTGTCGTAATCTATGAGAGAGACGGTTTGATATCGCTCGACAAAAGTTTTAAATTCTTCGGAGATTTGTTGGAGATTAATGGGACTTCTCGTCTGGGGTTCTTGTGAATCATCGTCAGTTTCGTTTGTTGGGAGTACTGTAAATGGTGTTAGATGATTATTTGCTTGAAATGATATGTATTCATTAAAGTTGTTAACTTTAATGTGAGAGAGAGCGTCGGCGTTTTTATTTACTTTGCCGGGTTTGTAAATTATTTGATAGTCGTACTCCTCGAGCTTAAGGCGCCATCTTGCAAGTCTACTTCCAGGATCCTTTATAGAAAACAGCCAAGTTAACGGGCGGTGATCGGTCAGAAGTAAAAACTTACGGCCAAAAATTATTGGACGAAAGTGTTTAACCGCCCACACTATTGCAAGGAGTTCTCGTTCTATGGTTGAATACTTAGTTTCAGCATTGCAGAGAGTTCTGGAGGCATAGGCTACGGGTAAATCTTTACCTACGGGGCCTTGAGAGAGCACTGCGCCGATAGCAAATGAACTGGCGTCGGTTGTAAGAATAAATGGCTCTTCAAAATTAGGGTATATGAGTATGGGAGTAGAAGTAAGGGCTCTTTTTAATTCGTCAAAAGATTTGACACATTCTGAATCAAATTGGAAAGGTGTGTCTTTTTGAAGTAATATTGTCAAAGGTGAATTGGTGAAACCAGGAAGCTAAGCCGAGGGTGGTGAAGTATTGGCATTTGCCAAGTTGGTCAAGTAAATCCGAAATATTCGGTAGGGGATATTTGTCGTCAACAGTAAGTTCATTTAATTTACGATAATCGACGACGACACGCCATTTTTGGGTACCAGATGCGTCTAGTTTTTTGGGAACTACCCAAACCGGGGATGACCATGGCGAATTAGACGGACGTATAATGCCTTGGTCAAGCATCTTTGATATCTGACTTTTTACCTCTTGTTTGTGTATTGGGGGTACCGATATGACTTTGTGAAAGAGGGTTTTGCGTTATTAGTGTCTATCGAATGTTTGATTTCGTTTGTAAAGGTCAGTTGGTCACCTTCTAAATAGAATATGTCGGAATATTCGAAGCAAAGTTGAGAAATAAGTTCGGCTTCCTCCTCGTTCAGATGTTCTAACCGAAGTTTGTCTATCAGGCTGGGTCAAGTTTTGAGAGTAATTTTCAGAAAGAATGTTTACGGAAAAATTGTTTATCGGTTCGAGTTCCAAATTGTCGAAATTAACAGTCTTGGGGATACCATTTGCATTTAAAACTGAAGTAAGGAATTCGCCTTTTTCATTAATTTTAACAAGGGCACGATGAAGATAAACTTTTTCTATTTCGGCAGATGATAGGAAAGCATCAGTATTAGTGAGGTTACATTTTAATTTACATATTTGTCCTGTTCGGGGTTCTAAACAGATTGTATTAACCGGGATGCAGTTATTGAAAGTTGAAGGGTTCTGAGTACGCATGACAGTATCATCCGTAACTTTGTAGAGAAGTAAAGTTTTAAAATTAGTGACAAGTTGTTTGCTGTTAAAGTCTATAACGCAGTTATAGTGTTCAAGGAAATCTGAACCCAATAATCCGTCGAATTCAATGTCGATGTTGCAAATATATACCTTGTGTGGGTCGGCGACATTGAAAGGTACAAGGGTGGATTCGTTGAATAAGATTTTCTGATTCCTTGGATGACTACGTTTTCGGGAAATCGTTGTTTGAAGCGTTGGCAGGTTTCAGGTTTAAAAATTGAAAGTCCTGCACCCGTATCGATAAGAAGTTTATAGGTGTTTGAAGAGTCAGTAATATAATAAAGATTCTTTGAGTTGACGGAAAGAAGGGGTCTTACAGAAAGTTCTGTTCTGGGAAGTTGAAATTGGGGCTGAAGTCGTCCAGATTCATTGTCTGAATTTGGGTTTGAATTTCTGAAATTTCTTGGTCTGGGGGTTCTGACTGAGTGGGGATCAAATGAAAATTTACTTGAGAAGAATCAGGTTCGTCAGAATAAAATTCGTATAACTATTGAAATATTCTGGTTCATTGTTTTGTTCGAAATCATTAGGGTGATAATCTTGTACGTTTCCGTACTCATCGGGTAAAGAGGTGTAATGATTTTCGTTTTGAGAGTAGTTATAGTCATTGTGATATGGTCCGAATTGCAGATTGTTCAAGTGATGAGTCTTTGGTTGTTGGCGTTGTTGATGTTTAAAGAAACTCGGGTTCGGTCTGTAATTGCCAGACATTTGGGGTTGTCTACTGGTAGATGGACGAAAGTGTTGCTGTGAAAATTGTTGATTGGGATTAACATTTGTAGATTGATTAGCAGGTTGATTGGAAAAATGAGGGCGGTAATTCGAATAGTTCTGATTAGAATTCGGGTTGTGTTGAAATTGTCTCATTCTCAATAAGCATTCGTTGCTTAAATGGCCCATGCGTTTACAGAAAGAGCATTGTTTTGGAGGTGGACCGTTATTTGGTTTACGAGGGGGTTGTTGGAAACTTCTATTACCTGAAAATTTCTGGGTTTCTAAATGTGATAGTTGTAGTTCTCGTTTAATTCTGGAAATGGCAGTGAGAATACTGCATGGGTCGCTAGCGCGAACGAGTTGACCAATTTTGGGCTCTAAACCCGTGAGGAGGCTATTAAGAGCTATTGACTCTATTAAGTCAATCTGTGCTTGTAACTTATTTTTTATATGGAGAATTAGCAATACTTGCTGATTATCCGTTGCCATGCTGTAAGCAGTATTACAGGAGCATATGAAAGTATTAAAAAATATCGGATTACCATCATATTCGGGAATTATGGCAAATATTTCAGATAACTTATATGGTTCTAAGGTTGGTGTAGCTGCTTGTCTAGTAGTTGTCATTTTGAAAGATTTATAAATTCACACAATAAATAAAAATTAAAAGTAGACGTTTTAAATTTAAAAGAAAATATATGGTTTGTCAAAATGCGATATTAAGTAATGTTTCAAATGCAAAATAGGAATGTATAAATGGTAAATTAATAATAAACTTGAAATAATGTTTCAAATACTTTGAAATATGTAAGTCAAAGTAATGGAAATAAAATAAAACTAAAATTATTTAGGAAGGTAAGGTTATGAGGAATAAAATATATAAATGAAAGAACTGGTGGTCATTCAAAATAAAATCAAAATAAAAAATAGTTACTTTATGTGATTCTTACGTTATTATTCCTCGCATCGGACTGTTCTCCGCGTCACTTAGCACTAGTTAGCCTGGTTGCGTGTTCCCTTGCTAGTACTTGGTAGTTGTTGCCCTTTGTTGATTAGGAAATCTCCACAGTCAGTTAGTATGCACGTGTTCTAACTGTGTTGGACAATCCTACTGACTGCGCCAATTTTATATCCACTTTGATTCAATTCACTTTTTAAAAAAATTATTTATTTAGAAACATACAAAATTAAAATTGAACAATTAAAGTACTTGAGTAACTTAATACTATAAATAATATTATTTGAATGACAACACGAGAACGTTTCCAGTTGCTTTTATAACATTGACAAAAGTGCTGATGCAAGTCAGCGTTTTTACTGGGTAAACGGACTCGTGTAGGTTTCCGGGAAGTTGTTTGCATATAATTCAAGATGAAATTTGATATCCCTGAGAAGTCACGTACGCTTTAAATTCCGTTGACTTCTCGACTGTGTGAACTAAGTGCTGATATATTTTGCATATAACATATATATATATATATATATATATATATATATATATATATATGTTTTAGGTAGTTTCCGGGAATTCATCCGCGTAGTTGATAACTGATCGATGGTAAAATGACGACGTTTCGGCAGAGTCACATCTGCCCTCTTCAGGTCGGTTCGCATAATTCTCGTAGCCTTCTGCTTTCGCTTCTAGTTACTCGAATACTCATCGTCACTTTACCATCGATCCCGGCAGGGCTCAGTTATACATATATATATATATATATATATATATATATATATATATATATGTTACCAACCCGCACTGAGGCAGCGTGGTAAGGTATGCCTCATATCCCCTGTAAAATTCTAAGAATATTCTTCGTCTTCTCAATCCTTCGAGACAATTCTTCTTACAAAAAGACCTTAAGCTCTTTATCTGTTCCCTCAAGACCTTAAGTGTCTCCGATTAGCTCTTCAGCTTTCGCTTCATTAATACATTCCGTTACGAGTCTAGTTATACAAAGGCCAATTCCTCAACCTCTAGCCTTGAGTTTCCGATAAAAACTGCCAAAATTATGTTCGTCTTCTCAATCCTTCGAGCCAGTTCTTCAATTCTTCAGTCCTACACTTCTTCTTCTTCTTCATTTCAGTTAGTAAAACCGACCATTTGCCCACCTACCTTCAATTCTCTTCAATACAGTCCTTCTCACAGATCTTAAGCTCTTCTGCTTCTTCCTCTCTTCTCAAGACCTTAAGTTCTCCATTTCCACAGCTCTTCAAGTTCCTCTGCAATCTTTCAATTCTTCAGGGAGGCTACACCATGAAAAATTGGTTGAATATAGCTGCATATGATGATGATATATATGTATTTAACTCCTGGTCATCAAATACTCCAAGTAAACTCCAATAGGTATGACTTATACCTCTCCACCTCCCGTTCCCGTCCTCCTACAGGCGTAACTTTTACTCTTTCACCGCCATTCTCAAATCTCCTTAAACATGACTTTCACTTCGCCATCTCCTGTCTTAAATCTCCTTGGGCATGACTTTTATCTCTCCATCTCCAGTCTTATATTTCCATAGGTATGACTTTTATCTCTCCATCTCCAATCTTATATCTCCTCGGGCATGACTTTTAACTCTCCATCTCCAGTCTTGTATCTCCTTAGGCATGACTTTTATCTCTCCATCTCCAATCTTATATCTCCTCGGGTATGACTTTTATCTTTCCATCTCCAGTCTTATATCTCCTTAGGCATGACTTTTATCTCTCCATTTCCAATCTTATATCTCCTCGGGCATGACTTTTATCTCTACATCTCCAGTCTTATATCTCCTTAGGCATGACTTTTATCTCTCCATTTCCAATCTTATATCTCCTCTGGCATGACTTTTATCTCTACATCTCCAGTCTTATATCTCCTTAGGCATGACTTTTATCTCTCCATCTCCAATCTTATATCTCCTCTGGCATGACTTTTATCTCTCCATCTCCAGTCTTATATCTCCTTAGGCATGACTTTTATCTCTCCATCTCCAATCTTATATCTCCTCGGACATGACTTTTATCTCTCCATCTCCAGTCATATATCTCCCTAGGCATGACTTTTATCTCTCCATTTCCAATCTTATATCTCCTCTGGCATGACTTTTATCTCTCCATCTCCAGTCATATATCTCCTCAGGCATGACTTTTATCTCTCCATTTCCAATCTTATATCTCCTCTGGCATGACTTTTATCTCTACATCTACAGTCTTA
This sequence comes from Octodonta nipae, assembly GCA_034190945.1. NCBI lineage: Eukaryota > Metazoa > Arthropoda > Insecta > Coleoptera > Chrysomelidae > Octodonta > Octodonta nipae. The sequence continues at coordinate 89,474,088 of CM067217.1, read as the reverse complement.
TATCTCCTTAGGCATGACTTTTATCTCTCCATCTCCAATCTTATATCTCCTCGGGCATGACTTTTATCTCTCCATCTCCAGTCTTATATCTCCTTGGGCATGACTTTTATCTCTCCATCTCCAGTCTTATATTTCCTTAGGCATGACTTTTATCTCTCCATCTCCAATCTTATATCTCCTCGGGCATGACTTTTATCTCTCCATCTCCAGTCTTATATCTCCTTAGGCATGACTTTTATCTCTCCATCTCCAATCTTATATCTCCTCGGGCATGACTTTTATCTTTCCATCTCCAGTCTTATATCTCCTTAGGCATAACTTTTATCTCTCCATTTCCAATCTTATATCTCCTCGGGCATGACTTTTATCTCTACATCTCCAGTCTTATATCTCCTTAGGCATGACTTTTATCTCTCCATCTCCAATCTTATATCTCCTCGGGCATGACTTTTATCCCTCCATCTCCAGTCTTATATCTCCTTAGGCATGACTTTTATCTCTCCATCTCCAATCTTATATCTCCTCAGGCATGGCTTTTATCTCTCCATCTCCAGTCATATATCTCCCTAGGCATGACTTTTATCTCTCCATTTCCAATCTTATATCTCCTCTGGCATGACTTTTATCTCTACATCTCCAGTCTTATATCTCCTTAGGCATGACTTTTACCTCTCCATCTCCAATCTTATATCTCCTCGGGCATGACTTTTATCTCTCCATCTCCAGTCTTATATCTCCTTAGGCATGACTTTTATCTCTCCATCTCCAGTCTTATATCTCCTTAGGCATGACTTTTATCTCTCCATCTCCTCTCCTTTTGCCCATTGCTCATCTTCTGTGTAAGCAAGTCTTTTGTAAGCTGAAAGAAAAGTAAGACAACACAACATAAACATTCACTCTTCATTCATTGGCCGGCTCATACTCAATCACTGTCTGTCATACGTCTCATTCTCATCTTCAACCTCACGGACACCAGGAAATTTGCGTAGGGAGTCTACAGCCACTATAGCTGCAAACCGTTTGTACCCCCTGAAATATTTCTGCAATATTCCTATGTCCATGACAAAACATCTACTGAAATATTTCATGAAATCTTAGAGAAACATTTCGTAAAATATTACACCAATATTTTATGAAATATTTCTCGGAGAATTTTAGTCTTGAATATAGTAATATTTTGGAAAAATTTTCAAAATATACTTTTGACATCAAATATTTTAGCACTATTATAAAATATTTGACTGTAATATTTCTGAAATATTCGTATGCTCACGACAAACAAATCTTTTGAAATATATCACGAAATATTACAGATATATTTCAAAAAGTTTTTGTAGCGGAAATACAAAGATTTCTGAAATATTTTATGATACTTCAAAATAAACATGAAATATTATATAAATAAATAAAATATATTTAAACTATTTTTATATCTACAACAAAATATCTTTTGAAATATATCATGAAATGTGACACAAAGATTTCACAAAATATTACAGGAATATTTCATGAATTATTTCAAATGGGGTTTTGTCGCGGACATAGCAATATTGCTGAAATATTTCAAGAAACATATTGAAATGTTTCAAATCAAACTAGAAATATTGCATAAATATTTTAGAAATATTTCATGCTGTGTAGGGAGGGTTTTCACCGACCCGGTCGCTAGCTAGCTCTCCCATCTCCAAATCAGCTAGTACTCCACGCCTTGAATGTGCAACCATCAGCTCAACAGGAGAGAAATGCTTACGTGAGTGTACTGAATTATTAAGGCCCCAGTCAACTTCAGGTAGCTTCTTATCCCATCTTGCCTCCGTTTCGGCACTTGCAGCCAAAGCTCCAATTAAACTCCTGTTTACCCTCTCCACTTGACCATTCGCGCGTGGGGTTGCGATTGCGTTTAATGCATGCCAAACTCCTTTCTCCGTTACAAACTCCTTAAATTGCCTACTAGTGAATGCCAAGCCACGATCACTAATTATTCTCCGCGGTACCCGTATTCTCCACAAATCTCCTGCAATCTCCTAATAGTCTCCTTCGCTTTTAATGTCCTAGTAGATGTTGCAATCACAAATTTCGTAAAACCGTCGATCAATACCAATAGGTATGAATGCTTGCTTACACTTTGCGTAAAAGGCCCCACATGGTCAATATGTACCGTATCAAATGGTACTGGCTGCCTCTCAATAAGATTTAAATATCCTTCTCCTGTCCCATAGTCTCCCTTTGCAAATGCACATTTTAGACAAGACTTAACATATTTTTCCGCAAAACGAGCCATTTTAAGAAACCAATAAGTTCTCCTCATCAACTCCAAACACCTCCTATACCGAGGATGGCCAATGTCATCGCGGTGCTTGCGAACTAAAGTAAACCTCACCATATTTGGAACATATAGCCTATCTCCAATAGGTAAAACCCTATACAGTCTCTCATTATTCACCTTAATTCTCCTTAATATGTGACTCCGTATCTCCAGACAATAACGCCTGAATATGTTGTCTTACCGTGTAGTCTTACATTTGCACAGTTAAAAACCAATACTCCTCTCCTAGTACCACAACATTAACTCCTATCTCCCATTTATTTCCACAATCTACCTCATTCACTGGATTTCGACTTAAAGCATCTACATGTTGCATATTTCTCCCTGCTCGATACTCCACCTCCATATCATTTTCCTGAACCACTAACCACCATCTAGCTATTCTAGGAACTAAATCTCTTTTCAACAAAGTTGCTCTCACTTCGTTACAATCAGTAACCACCTTAAAATGTACTCCTAGTAAGTACATCCTAAATCGTTTAATTGATTCCACAACTGCCAATGTTCCAGTTCATAACTATGATACATCTGCTCTGCTTTTGTGGTACACCTACTAAAATAAGCTACAGGTCTCCAATGTTGGTCCTCCAGTTTACTTTTCTGCATAAGAATTCCTCCTAAACCTAACTTACTAGCATCAGTATGAAGTTCTGTCTCCCCTTTTGGATCATACATAGCTAACACAGGTCTGTCTCCTAAACATCCCTTTAATTTTTCAAAAGCACCCTGCTCCTTATTACTCCAACTCCATGGCACATTCTTTTTGATCAATTCTGTAAGAGGTTTTGCCATCTCTGAAAATCCCTTAACAAACTTTCTAAAATAAGAAGCCAACTCAATCAATTGTCTAACACCTGAAACATCTTTAGGGACTGGAAACTCCACTATAGCCTGTATCTTCCTTTTCCCTGGGTGAATGCCATCTCCTGATATTTCATGCCCCAAATACTCCAATTCTGTTTCTAGAAAAAGAACATTTCTCCAACTTTAATTTAAGTCTAGACTCCTTTAAGACTTTTAACAAAGAATCTAAATTCTCTATACCCTCCTGAATGCTACAAAACGGAATTAATAGATCATCCATATAAGCTAATACCCTATTATGTCTCAATTCTCCCAACATTTTGTTAATCATCCTCTGAAAGACTGCCGGTGAATTAACCAATCCAAATGGCACCCTTAAGTATTCATAATGACCATCCGGTGTAATAAACGCTGTCTTCTCCACAGAATCTGGATGCATCTGATGATACACCTGAGCTAAATCTAAAGTTGTGAAATACTTTCTCCCTGCTAACCTATCCAATTGATCAGATATTAATGGTAAGGGATACCTATCCTTACCAGTTATAGCATTTAACGGCCTGTAATCAACACACATCCTAATATCTCCCCCTTTCTTAGGAATAAGCAGAATTGGGCTTGCATAAGCCGAATCAGAATCTCTAATGACACTTGCCTCCTTCAAAATATTGACCCTTTGCCTCACCAATTCCCACTCTAAAATTGAAAGTCTATATGGCCTATGATAAATTGGTAGATTTGAATTCAACTTAATTTCCACTCTTCCCAAATCAGTAAGCCCCAAATCTCCGTCACTTAATGAAAAGGAGTCTCAATATTTCTTCTCAATATTTCTGTAGCAGTTGTTCTAGTTCATGTTTAGTATTTGAATCAATATCTCCTACCCTAAGGTTTTCAAAAGTAACATGATCAGTATTAATAATTGGAAAAATATTTACCAATTCTCCCTGTGTGGATGTGTCTAGTCGAACAATCACTCTGCTTTTCTTCCAGTTCAACTCCTTTCTCCCTCGATTGTGGATTTTTATTTTTTGATACTCCCCTCCTACGGTCAGCAGCTGCTTCTGGACAGGAATATCTCCCATTTCTCCTTGTGAAAACACCTTATGGTCCAGAAGTACCGGAACACCTTGTTTAGTGCCTACCACTTCCACCTCTACCTCTTGGATAGAACCTGGGCTGCACCGGAAATTGTGAAATAATCTCACCAAACACCTGCTAGGCTCTGCCTCTAAAGTTAATTCTCTCAATTCCTCCCCAATTGTTTTCTCCCGCATTAAAGTAACCTTATCTCCCTTAACTACCAAAGTTACTCCAGTACGGTAAATGCTATTCTGCCCTAATAAAAGCTGTATCCTCCCCATATCGCAGTCAAGTTAGCAAAGCACTAGTATTTAACTCCAAATCTCCCAATTTTAAAACAAAGTTAATTGTGCCGATCGCCAAAGCTACACCCCCTCCAAAACCTCGTAACTCTGTATTTTCTCCCTTTGAATTAATAGGTATGCCAAGCTCATTGGGCAGTTTCACTGCTCATGATACTTGTCTGACATCCAGTATCAATATATACTCTAAAATTTCTCCCATTTATTACCCCCAATTGTCTACAAGAACTATCAGTAGGTTGAATAATTAAATTCACCCTTTGTTGCTTCTGGACTCCTGGCTGATCTTGTCTTGGCATTTGGCAATCCTTCGCACGATGGCCTTTCCTCCCACAACGGATGCATCTGTCAACTCTCTCCTGTAGACAATCTCTCCCTAGATGGTCTACAATCTCCTGGCAGTTGTAGGATCTGATTTTTGGCGCAGGTTTCTCTCCTAATCTCCTCTTTACTCCTTCTTGCCTCTCCCTTGCATGTGATGACTCCATTTTATAATTGTCAAACGCTGCCAAAAACCGATGGTACAAATTCTCAGAGGTTGTATATCCTCCTCCAGTTGCATTGGCTCTCAAGTCCTCTGGTAAGCCTCTTATGATTAGATCGACTGCTTGTTCTCCCTTTATGTCGACCCTAGAACACAATTCTATTTTTGCGTGGTAGTAGGCAGTGATGGTCTCATCTGACCTTTTTTTCCTGTGTACTAAGTCTTCCAATATGATTGCGAAATTGTTGCCTTTTGGAAAAGAGGCTCTTAGTTTGTTTTGCCATTCCTCCCAGGTATAATCATAAGAGTCCAGCCTTTGAAACCATTTTCTGGCAGGTCCTCCCAATTTCACCTGCATTATGCTGGCCCTTTCAAATCCTGTCCATCCATTGATGTCTCCCAACTGATTTATTCTTTGTAGCCACCTCTCCAAATTGCTTTCAGGAACCTCCGGATCAAATATCTCCACTATCTCCATACCACAGCTGATTCTTCTGAATGCCACTACTCCCGGCCATGGCAACGTCCGAACGTGATCCACTACGGCTACTCGCTGCCTTAGCGTTCTCCCGAGCTTCATCCAATTCTCCTACAGCCAGTCGCACTTCCTGTCTTAGCGAGTTCATCCCTTCGAAAATGTCTCCGTAATTGCTCGCACAGTGACCTCCATCATTGTTTTTACGTTTCCTGTCCATCTTCGCCGCGGCTTCTCCCTTGGAGCTCCCGTCTCGTTGATTCCCTCCTTGAATGCTCCATCTCCAACACATTTGCTCCAGTTAACGATAAATTCAAGCTTTTCTCAGACATTTTCCTTCAAGAATTACAATTTCGTCCCGTTAATGTTCTGTTTTTACTTGATTTTTAGTCGTTTTCTTTGTTCGCGTTACTTCGCCACTCCCAAGCTCCGAACTTTTCCCACTTTTTAACTCCGCAAATAACTCCACTCCCCTTTTTGTAACTCACGTAGGCCGATCACCACTTCTGAAATGTGTTACGACGATTTTTAAAGAAAATATAAATAAACTCACTGGTTTGAAATAAGAGAAGTGCACACTTATAATGCCAAATCCGGTTTTTATATGTTTTTAAACCACTTTGTTACATAAGTTATTTATATGAAATAATGAAAATAAAATATGGTGTATAATTAGCATATACAAAAATACTAAGTTGGACTTATCATACAGACTTTGGATATTTACGAAAAAAATAGGTGATAATAACAATGGCAAAATCTTCAAATAATTTTTTAATATTCGAAATTTTTTGTGGGCATGTGTCATTTTTTTCGGACAAAAATTTTGTATTTACATGCCAATACATATACTTAATACTAATATACTGCTAGCAGAGTCTAGAGGTAGGCGCAAACATCACAGTCCATACTAATATATATGTCTATAACGGTTTACTGTACTTCGGGTCTTACGCGCATGTTCGAAAATGCCAATTTCTTCATGTGGTTGGTTTTTCTCTGTTTGGGCATGCTTGCACAACTTGCTGTCTCTTTTTTTCCGCTTAGCGAAAAAATATCATTAAAAGTATATGTGCCAATGGTGTGAAAACTGTCTGAAAAAAATGACAGAAGTTGACGCATGCGCACAAAGAATTTTCGAATGTGTAAAGGCCTATAGATATGATTATATCAGTGAGTAAATATATCTGGAGGGAGCATTAACATTTAAAGATGCAACGAAATCGAGATCGTAAGCGTGATCTTAGTTTGTCCAATGGGGTTTTAGCGTCGAACGACTTCATCCAAATATATACGATAGACTTTTCACACTTGCCAATTCCCAATTATTTAATTCGTTCTTCAAATTCATCCAAACTGGAAGCGCATTATTTTTATTTACTTTAATTTAAATTTTTTTTTCATGCAATGTTATTAATTAACCATGAATTATTAATTATTTAGAATTATACAGCAATTCATTTGTACTATTTTAGGTTAAAAGAATATATTACCTAGCAAGATTAGTTATATTTAGTTATTCAATACCACACGATTTTATAATTTAGATAACACATAACGTTTAACAATTATATGTTTAGTTGAATGTTTTTTTTAATATTCAGAAACATACCGCTTCAATCGAGCATTCATATAAGTATTCAGAAATTATTATTATTATTTATTACATAATTTATATGTTCAAAAGCATTAATTTTTTCCATGGTATGGAAATTTTTAAAAAGTATTTTAGGTATGACATAGCAAACATTTTTTAGTTTCCTAGCCACACGAATACTTCCTGTATTAAATTTCTTAAAAATATTTTCACATAGTTTACATATTGCTACAACGTTGGAAGAGGGGCAAACGAGTTTTTCGCGAGTTTTTATGCTTATTAATTTGTAATTGTCCCGAGTGAGCTCATTACTATCAAAAATCATCCAAACAAATGTATATAATAAGTTGTACGAACTTTCTAAGAAAAAACTGGTGCATACTAAATGCAATAATTTTGTATTGTTTTTATCTTCATAATCGGGTTCTGTTCAGTTCTTGAATTTATTTAAAAACACAGTCCAACTCATTCTAATTTATTTTCAATACTTTAACACAATTTATATTCATAGAACTATTTACAATTTATCTCTACTGAACTATACGGCAGTCGAATACTGAATGAATCCTATCGCCAGCTGTCTATTTTTATATATTTCTCTCGGAATTCTCTAATAGGTCAACGAGCCGTCGGGAAATGTGTTCTCGAAGATTCGAGGAATTGTCCGTTATAGTCGGCTGCCGGCCTCGGGTCGACAGGCCATTATTTCGAGTTCCACGAAATATCGAATGTAGGCCGATTGCACCAGCTATTCGGATGAATTCTCGTAACATTGCCTCATCTCCTTAAGATCATCTCGTCCCGGAATGTCCCAGAATCCTTCCTGGTGTGGCACGTTCTTCTAATCTGGGTTGCGAATATCGAGACAGCATACAAGGATGTTGATGCCACTCATTCAAAAGATAGTTTTCATCGTACTCCTCACCACCCTCCAATAGGCCTTTTCATATTCGAAAAAAATTTATGCGCATGCGTCAACGTCTCTAAATTTTTTTCGAGCACTTCACAAATTATTCACTGCAGTTTATGTTTGTTTATAACGTGAATACAATATTTTCAATGTAATTTACTAATTTAGTATTAATAGTAAAGTATTAAATAGTTATAAACTTAAAGTGAACTATCAGTATAACGATTTTAATTACTTTATCAAAGCCTTGTCTCCAATCTCGTCGAAAGCTTATTAGATCAACGAACAGAATAAACAGTTCAAAGTTTATCTAAAATGTGCTAAATGTGATTTATGAGTTAGAGATGTGAATTAAGTGATTGTCGATTACAATTAATTGATTATGTAAATAAGGATACATATGTGTATCTGTTTTTAAAACAATAACTTGCTAAAAGATATAACATTAACATTAAATACTTTTACTGTGTACTTTTTCAAATTCAGTTGTAGATAATGTACGGTGATGTAATTTTTGTATAGATTTCGTGAAAATCTCATAAATATGAATAACCAACATAATTTTGATAACAAATTGTAGTAAAAAAGGCAATGACTAATAAAACCATAGTACTAATAAATTAATTAAATTTGCATTACTAATATTTATTTTATTAATTATCAGTATATTAATTACTTTAAATCTAATGAGTATCATTTTTGTACTAACCGGTCAAATAGATCAGCCTTATTTTCGCCTTGTGGACGAAAATATCACTTCAACCACCATTAAAATTTAATGCAGTTATTTGCTCTAATTGAAAAATGTACAAATAAAGTTCCACTAATTAACATTTCAGTTAATTTAATTGATAATAACGGCATTAATACTAGTTCTCTATTAATCCCTATGCATATTTGTGAAAAGTGCTCGTAACTCTCATATCCCCGCCTTTTTACACGCCAAACGCGCCTGCGCATTTCAAAGGGTAAACAGATCTATTCAGTCCATTTAACCCACAGGCTAATTCAGGTGAGGCCCTATGAGGAAGATTCACGGAACGTCAACCACATGGTGGCGCCACCAAAGAGGTTAATACTGTAGAGCACGTGAAGTAGCGGAATTCATGTAATATCAATAGAGAGAGAGAGAGAGAATACGCGTGTCGTTCGTGATTGGTCAGTGGTGACGCCTATTATTGGTAGGGTAGAGACATAGCAAGCGCTCCCTGATATTGTCTTTCTCTTTCTACTGTTATTACACTGCCACTTACAATAACGCCCATACCTAATTCACTCTACGTATATAATAGCTCTATGGGCGCCACTGCATATAAGGGTAAAATGGCCACCACATATGTACTTAGATCATTTACCATCTAGATATAGCCTGTCAAACATAAAATCGTGGCAATGCTAGAAAGAGAGGATAATAGAGACAGTAAGAGGCTATTTCAATTAGTGGGTGGAAGCAGCCAATGAACAACATGCTGAACGTATTTCATTGGAAGCAGCTCCCAACTGAGTGAAAGAGCCTCTTGCCCTCTCTATTGCCCTCTCTCTCCTTAGTCTTACCATGACATTTGTGCACTGCAGGCTATCTCTAGAAAGTAAATGCTCTAAGCATATGTAATATTCTTCTCTATTTGGCGTATCCTGAAACGACATACGTCCCAAATGGCACAAAACTGCAAATTTTGGGAGCAACGTTGCCATAACATTTGTGCATATATCTAGTTCAAATTGACTTAACCTCAACTCCATCTCAATATAGAATATCAAAAGTAAAAGTAAACAATATCAATATTATTAATATTATGGTGTTAGCGTATTTTTGTTTTGTATCGCTATATTCGTCCAAATATTTGATGTATTCGCAAATATTCCAAACGTGCCATCCACACATATCGCAAAACACTCAAACATACCAAATATGTTTGAATACCAGTAAATGTGACACATGACTCACCGTAAAGATAAATAAACAAAATTAATGAAAAATGTTTTTTATTTATTTTTTACCTACCTCAGTATTCGTAGATGGGTTGCATTTATAGATGGCTCACAGAAAACTATTAATGTATTTGTAAGCAAGCCATGTTGGTTTGAATACGCTAGACGTGCCTGCTCCTGATGTTTCTGATTTCTTAATTTTTGTGTTATAATCCCTGAACGCAGACATCAAAGATTCCCTGTTTTTCTTTAAATCAGCGATTGTGCATAGTTGTCCCATATTGTTTTGGATATCTATCCATGCATCATTTATTTTATTTTTGTGGCTAGTATGTTTGGGGTCACAAATGCAAGGATGCATTTGATACAACTCGAGAAACTTCATGATGTTATTTTTCGACCACTTCAATTTGCCACAAACACTACTTTGCCATTAAAAACAACACTAGTTGATCACGATCGAAGCGCCGCGTGCAACTATGAACCAAGTGTGGACGGCTGAAGTAAATATTTGGCTTATTTGACTCCTTTGAAGTGCATTGAAAACCGACAACTTGGCGGTAAGGCGTATTTGCTCTTAGCGGTATTCGACTTATTTGTTCAAATAAAGCAAAAATAGAGAATAACCTCCCCACACATCGTCGTTTTTGGACAAATATAGCAAATATACATATACGCTACACCAAGTGAAGTGCCGCCATTATTTTTATTGCCTGTCGAGTGTCGGGTTCAAATCTCCAAACCCGGCAGACGCATTTATGATTTGTGAGTCACCTAATAATTTAACCAAAACGTAATTCGCATTTATATTTTTTGTAAAGTCTTGTAGTATAAAGTAATTTGTGACTCTGAATGTAGCTTAACAGACGATAAAAGAAAACTGTCGGGCTTTGCTTGTGATATGTGCTAGAGAATTAATTGCAAAAAATGTAATAAAACCAAAGCTCAAGAAGTTAGAGTCATACCTAGTTAGAATAGTTAGTTGCATTATGTCATGAATGCTTTTCAGATTTTAAGCACTCTTTAACGTAACTGCCTAAATTATCTGAAATGTGATTGTCTCAGAAAAAGAGTAGATTAATGAAGTGTGAGTCAGTGGGCATTATGTTTAAGCAATTTAAGGCAGCAGTAGCTGCTAACATTAAAGACCTGAAAGAGGAAATCAAGTTATTGAAAGATAAAATTGGTAATAACCAAACTCAAGTAGACCAGCAGTCTTCTGATCAAAAAATATTGAGCACCATTTACATAATCAGTTAACCAAATTTAAATTGGACCAGGTTGTCAACAACATTATCTGTTTTAACTCTGATTTGGCCCAGTTAGGCAAAAGTTCAATTACAAAACCATTAAGGAATCCAATTGTTATAATCCACTTACAGAAAATCAACTTTGTGATTCCAACGCCTTTATTACCTATTACACTGGGTAAGCTATCCAGAATGCAATATTACTGGTCAACATTCAAAATACAAATATTCTGCCAGATCAAAGACAGCAAGCTCCATTGACCCCAGCAAAACACAACAAACAATTAAGGGTACAAATAATCCATGAAAAAATGTATATGCAGCTAAAGGTGATAAGACAATTAGTGGATTATTTAAAAGATAACTATATTCCTGTACCACACTATGAGAAATTAAAATCTAGCAGCCACATGTATCATCATTTAAAATAACATTTGATAAGTGTCAAGATGACCAAACTATTTTAGATCCAAACCTATGGCTAATCGATATAATTATAAAACCATTCATTTTCCCATGTACTAAAGGTAACCACTATAGAAGAAATTTTCAGTCACCTAGAAAGCAAAAATTGGATTATTGGAATGCTATTAGCAAAATGTAAGAGGGCCAAGAACAAAACCTAATGTTTTTCCCAATCCCTCATTGCTGAGGATCATGATATTGCTATAAAATTTATTCTAGTCCATCCCTGACGAAAACAATGTAAAGCATTATTCATCCCAATTAAACATCAATCACTGGGATAGAAAAAAAGAAGAGCTAGAAGGTTCCGATGGGAAAAAAATGTGAATCTGGATGCTGTGCCAACAAAAGTAGAACTACCAGAAAATTCTTTGTACGCTATATATAAAGCCTTATTAATTTCCGTAGAGTTAGTTTTGGGGTGTTCTGCTTATTTTGTTATGATTTGATGTAATTAATATTAGAATCAAATGTTGGAAATATTTGATGTTTTATGTGTAAATAAAAGTTTCTAGAAAGTGACAGTGAATATTAGTTTTTTTCAAAATAATTAATTGAACCCACAGAGTATATAACAATATGGTGCTTTTAACTGAGATCTTAAGTAGTGATATAATTAATACTACTTATCTGGTGGTGGTGTGGTGGGTCTTATTTAAAGCTGCTTTGCAGTAAGGAATATATGTAACCCAAACATAAATGAAATGTTGTTCTTACATGTATTAAATGTACTGTGAGGTTCTATTGAATGTGACAGACTCTCCCTAGATAAAGGTGATGTATTATTTTGTGGTACAATTAATCGAGAATACCCTGGATTCTACTCCAGAAGATAGAATTTCAGAACAGGTTAAATGCAAATGTAAATAATGGGTTTTTAGATTTGATATTTACCAGCCTAACTCTTGATCAGTGTGTCTTACTGGCAGTCATGATTGTAAAATGTTATACTTATCATCCACCTCTTAAATTTAATTTTAATCCTGTATGTGATAGTAGTCAACTAAGCTTGAATTATTATATTACAATTTTTACCTTGATAATTATAGAGATATTAATTTATACTTGTCTTATGTTGACTAGGATATTGGACTATTGGATATTTCCTCTGCAGTTTAGCAATGAGCTTAAAAACTTATAGAAAAAGTCTAATAACTATCAAGATTTTAATTGGCTTAGAAAGTAGATGCAAGAATCTTTGTAGTAAAAGCTACCATAGCAAGTAGTATTAAGAGTCAAAGATTAAATCACTCAAAAATCATTTCTCAACTTCATATGTAGGTATTTCATAAAATTCCTAATTACATTTTAAAAGTAATTTATCCATAGACATTAGTGTAGTCATAATTGACATGAGTGATTTTTACATCATTGATGAACTTTAAGAGGCAACCTTGGCATGGGCCAGATGGAATCTCAGTGGCCTTTTTTTAAATTACAAACAATGCCGTATGTGATGTATGTAAAATTTTTAACTTATCATTGTCTCAAGGTACCTTTCCAGATTGTTAAACCCATGATGATTGTTTCAGTCTTCACTTGATGAAAAAGAAATCTTAAAAATGAAAGTTATACCCATTTTTAATATGGAGATCATTCTAGTGTCACTAGAGAGCAGTAACAAAAATGTCTATTATTCCCAAACTCTGCGAGCAAATAGTCATAGTTATGGTTATCCCTCTGTTCAGAAATATTATAACTCGGGAGCCACATGGTTTTATAAAGTAACCAATCTTTTATACTATGTATATATATATATATATATATATATATATATATATATATATATATATATATATATATATATATATATATATATATATATATATACTAGATGAAGTGGAGTAGGGTTTTCGACTTGATATGGTTTCCACAGAATTCTCCCAGGCATTTGAACGGATAAATTCATTCATTCTTATCAAATAGCTTGAGAAATTGGGAGTAAGAGTTTTTGAATGGCTGCTGAATTATCTTGAAAATCGTTATTATTAATAACAATCTTCAAGATAATCCAAAATAAAGAATTATATATCAAATAAATTTACATCTGGGGTGCCACAGGCAGGTCACATTTCACCTCTTCTATTTATTTGTTTTATAAACGACCTCCAGCAACATTTAAATTACACTTTAGTGCTTGTGTTTATGATGTAAAGATGTACAAGGTTGTAAGAGGGTGTAAGAGGTTGCTGACAGCATTGAACTTAGGTAAGATTTAAACTTTTTTGTAAATGGTGTGATAATAATGATTTGTAACTCAATATAAAGAATGTAAATTTCTTACTTTCCATGGGATTAAAGCGATATTTGTATAAAGTCTTGATAGTCAGTCCTTAGATAGAGTTTGTAAAATGAGAGATTGGTGGGTTTTTTTTGAGTGTAAGTGTCTATACAAATTACTAGGTTTTGTTTTAAGAAGTATAAACGATTTTCTAATTTAAATGTCATAAAAAACATTTATTGTGCTGCTGTGCCCTCTGTAGGTATAGAAGTATCTGTTTGGTGTCCTTATTATTTATAAGCATTTAAACTGGGTATTCCACTGGAAGGTGTAAATTATATGGACTTACACAAATCACACAATATCAAGATTATGTACGTTAGCCGCCAGGGGCGGATCCAGGATTATCATTGGGGAGGGGGGTGATCTCGTTTGGGGGGCTTGACGTCACTGAAGGTTGATTTTAGCACGATAAACACTAAAAAAGTATACCACTCAGATCCTGGGTCCGCAAGTGTTAGCCGCAATGGTTTACCAGAAAAAGTAGACTTGTTTAACATGTCCTTAGCACAGTTTAAACATATGATCTGAATAATTAATATGTAACTGTGAGGTAATTTCTTATTTTATGTAATTAATTCAGTAAATATCATTATATTCTAAAAAAACAAAGGCTTGTTACTGGATCATTGGTTCATCTTATTTCATGAGAGCCTTCTTTGTATACATGAAATATATCAGATTTCTTTGAAATTGATTTTGGTAAGTAATTATTCTAGTAGTTTAAACTCATCAGATGATCTGTGCTCCTCAGAACTAATATGTATTATATTTCACCTATTGTATTTTCGATGATATGGCCATTAATTATAAGCTCTGAAAGTCAATTCAGATAACAAAAAAATACAAGTCCAGACATTTATCGCAAAAAAATTAGCAGTGGGAGTTTTAGTGTTTGCAAAATAAAGAATGTATAACAATAAAATCTTATTTAAAGATGTGTGTCCTGAACTTACCTACATAAACACAACACAATTAATAAAATGTCAGTTATAAACTGAACAATTTGATTACAAGATTCTACAGAAACTAAATTTTTACTGTATTAAACTTATTATACATATTAAAAGCATTTGAAAGCTCATATTAAAAATGTTATAATCTCCGATGAAGTGGAAGTATCAAACATGAGTATGTACTGTGTAATGCATCTTTATTTGCAGGTAGTGGCCTGTATTAAGTATTCTTCTATTTAATTCTTGCACTGGCAGTCTAACAATGTTTACATTTTAATTGTTATATTTTTTTATCTTCGGTCAAAAATTAAGAAATCACATCTTGTTCTATATATATAATCAACATTCATTGGTCATCGTTAAGGTTTCTTAACTAATTTCTACGCTGTTTGTAAAATAAGAGTAGATTGATACCTTTGTTAAAAGAGGTTCAAATAATTATGCTAATATTGACTCATGTTTTCACTATATGTTGGTACCTATTTATTACTTACTTATTTAAGCTATATTAGAAACAACAATGACTCATTTTAAAAATAATTTAGCAATTGTGTCAATTTCATAGTATTACAATTATTTAAGTATTTTTCTCAATTATTGGGCAGATCTAGAAGGCAAATTTAGTTAAAACTTCCTTTATGGAACAATTAAGGTAAACAATAAAACAATAAATACTATATTTATTTATTTCAACGGGAAACCTCATACAAGTATAGAACATATACATTTTAAGTCAATAACATAAATTTACAGTAATACCTTATATTTAATCAATAATTATTCACAACATAGTACAATCTTTGATAACTTTTTCATAGTAAGATGTGAAAATTCAACCGGTTAATTTCATTACAAACTTTAGATAATCCAACAATAATATAATAAGTTGTATGTTTTTGACTTTGCTGTAACAGGATTTTGAATAACTCTATTTCTAAGCATTCTACTCGTAACATTAAAATCAAATCTAGATAGCAGCTCAGTGCAATCGATGTGGTTATTTAGAATTTGAAATACAAACAATAAATCAGCCCCTAACTCTCGTTGCCTGCAAATTTGGAGTGATATATAGGCATATAAATGTGGTCGAAATGAAGTCCTTGTTCAATTCTAAAACCTGTTTTGCCTTTTAATAAGAACTAACAAATGTGAAACCTGGGGTATGTATATATAAGAAAATTATAATTGCCTAAAAGTCATAGGATTCGAAAATTTATTATCATAATAAAGTGAAGCTTTTTTAGCTTTCAAATAAAGGGCTCAATATGATCATTAAACGATAAATTGGAATCATAGATGATCCCTAAATCTTTTATATGGTCAAAATGAGGATAGGAGACATGTTCTAAAAGGAACATAAGATTTACCAAAGTAAATAGTTAAACATTTTTTAGTGTTGCTCTGCATCAATCCATTCTCAGCACACCAAGTTTCAAAGCTAATATATCCTGCTGTAATAGAACCTAATCAAGGCGATTTAATTGCTTCTAAGAACTTTGCATCACCAACAAAAAGTAAAAACTCTGTTTGTTTTATATGCACACCTTATTATAACGTGTATGTAAGTTCCATAATTCTAAATGGACTACAATAGAGACAGATACATTCTCCATATAGAATCCATACGATTGCGGGATATATTAAAATCCCATTAATTCTTATAAAAAAAATAACTATACCGAACCAGCAGATAGATTATTCCGAAAAGTTCAAAAATGGTATTTTTCAGTGTTAGTTCCAGATAGACTGCATACAAACTATTACAATTTCTGTAGTTCTGTATGGGAATCTATTGGAAGTTTTCAACATGAATTTGAACTCTGCGAAATTGAATGTAAAATTGTACAATATGAAATGAAAATAATAATTATATAATAAAGAATTATTTATCCGGGAATACATCCGTTCGTCATATTGATTGATGTTTGAATTCTGCTGACGTTTCTCCTCCGTCAGAGGTCGTATCGCGCCTGATTGGTCGGTGTTGACTCCGCCCCCTTCGCTGCCGTGTCGGGTGTGTTGCGTGTTGACGGGTTTATATTTTGCGTAGCTAATTGTTTTACTTTGATGTTGAATAATTGTCTTCCATGTGTTAGAGAGGTGAAGGGCTCGTCTCTTTTGTTTAGTTGTCCACTTTTCTCGATTTTGATAACTTCTCGTATTATTCTGGTTTTGTAATGAATTGATTGTGCGACCTGTTTACAACTATCGAAATTGAATTAATGGCCCGTTTTCTAAACGCGCTGAAATTCTCTTGTTCGTTTGTCCGACGTATACTTTGTCACATGTTTCGCAAGTTATACTATATACCAATTGGTTTTCAAGGTTAACTTTTGTTTTGGGATTTGCAATTGCTCATTGCTCTAGGACAAATTAAGAGTGGATTTTTCAAGCTCCTAAAATAAAAGTAAAGACAATTAAAAAATATATTTTCAGTGTATTTCAAAGTAGATAATAATTGAGATTTACTTGTCGTGGTATTGCTAGACGATAAATTATATTCGGTTTGAAACATTAAACTTGCAGGGGTAGCCTTCACGGTACATTAGAGAAAGTTAGTCAAAATGATAATTACAGCAAAATCAGAATAAGTATTTCAAATTAACTCCAGAAATTAAATGAAAAATATATTAATATAGTCTCAAGAGAATGCTGATTATTAAACAATACTATTCATGCAGGGGATACTGCTCCTTGACACATCTTAAAAACGACATAAAAGTGTTCCCGGTTCGTTTAACACTGTTACGCCATATAAATTCATGAAGATATGACCTAAAAAGCTCCCGGGATGTACCAAATTGGTAACGCAATTTCCTCTTAACCCTCATCCAAAGATTCTCCACATTTTGAGTGTGAATATTTGAGTTATCGGGAGAAACAAAATTCTCTTGATGTTCGTACATACCCCCACCAAATCGATCGATATTCTGATATGCCCTCCAGCCATCCGATACAATTATAGACCCTGGCAATATGTACCTGAAGAAAAAACATATTACAAATTTGTTATTTATAATTATGTTTGTTATACCAACCTCTGAATAAGTGCGCCCAAAGTATCCTCGCGCCGATTAGGAACTTCGACCAGGAAACATTTGCCAGTCTCTCTCTCTCTCTCTCTCAACACCTCCAAAGACCCAATGACCTGACCTCCATAGTCCTCTGTGAGGCTTTCTGTGGAAAAAATAGGACTCATCTATTTCCACTGTTTTTGGCTGAAGAGTATCTTCATCCAAACCACCAATAATAGTGGGATTAGCCATAAGATGGTCCTCAGAGATTTCTCTACATGCAGCATACCATTCCACTATGGTGCTGCTAGATGCAGTTCCTAATCGCGCTTGGCGCCTAGTAATATCTTGAGGCATGTCTTCAGCCCAACCGTGAATTATTCGAATTATTTGGTTGAGATTCAAATGACTTCTCGCAAAAAAGGACCCATCTCGGATTGTAACGCATTTTCTGCAGAGTTTGCATTTCCAATGATAACTATCAGAGCTATTTGGTTTTTTAGTTAAACTCATTGGAATATTACAAACCCCACACAGTGAATTTCTAATGAGTCCTCTTTTTGCCAGCCATTTCAACATCTCCATCTTGTTCAAATTTAATTCGAATAATAGAAAGTCGTGCTTAATTATTGCCAGGGTCAATTATTTCGTCTTCATTGACAATTACCGTCGGAGTTCTATTCCTTCCAGCCATTTGAAAACTGAAATTAAATTTTTGAATGTCCAAATTAACAACTAACGTTGAGAAAAAACTTTTAAGCAAAAGTACACCACAATAAATCTCACAAAAGGACAATCGATTACAAAAATACAAAAAATACGCAAATAACTTTTAAATTTTAATGTCACGATAAAAAGTTCACAATATTTTCTGTGTTTTAAAAAAAGTGACAGTGCAATATGTAAATCCCATATAAAACTAAGTTGACGTTTAGCAAGAAACATTTTTGAACTATAATAAAATGTTTCTTATTACATTGGAGCTACAGTCATAATTAAACATTAAATTTGAAAATTTATTAGCTTAAATAAAGCATTAGCAATGTCAAAAAGGGGATCTTCAGTTGGATTATATTTTTTGCGTGAATATGTTACGGAATATTTTACTCTAATGCTTTTTAACGATCGTTTTTGGATTCGCGGTAACATGCCAATTTGTTACGAATTTGTCTGACAATGAAGAGCGAAAATGGTTAAAAAATAACAATGCAATTGCTGAGATTTGAGTTTAATATTTGCAGTTAATAAAAATATTCTAACCGGTACCCAGTCTTAATGTTACCCATTACCTACATTGCACACCGTTTAATAATCACTTATATATTCTTACTTGCGCAAGCAACATTTAATTACAGGCTGGCATTAACTTGTACTTGCAATATGAAAAACAAAATTGTATTACAAAAACTTCTTTATAACTTTAATGAAAAATAACACTAGTTATGTTAAGTCACAACTTAATTACTAATAAAATATTAAGTAAGTAATGTTAGTTTAATAATATTTAGATTTAATTAAGTCCCTAAACGAAGTCTTCAGTTTAATGACAACAAATGTCTTCTTATAGTTTTATATTTGTATATCTCAAGTGGTTTCCGGCTATTCATCCGCCTAGCTGATATTGATCCCTCCCGGGATCGATGACCAAATGACGACGTCGCGGCAGATTCACATCTGGCCCCATCAGGTCGGTTCGCATAATTCTCGTAGCCTTCTGCTTACGCTTTTAGTTACTCGAATACTAAGATAAGGCGTCGTCACTGAGCGCCAAGGGCCAATCACACACAACCGTTCACGGTGCCAAACGATATGCGCCGAGCCGCGAGTATATAACAGCGCGCGCTCCTGAAAATCGTAGTATTCAAGTAACTAGAAACGTAAGTGGAAGGCTACGAGAATTATGCGAACCGACCTGAAGAGGGCAGATGTTATTCTGTCGAAACGTCGTCATTTTACAATCGATCCCGGCAGGGATATATATATATATATATATATATATATATATATATATATATATATATATATATATATATATATATATATATATATATGCGAGACTTTCCAGCTTCATTGCCTCTTCTCTTCTCTTATTATTCCAGTCTCCTTCCTATATAGTCCCGCCTTTCCATCTCCTTTCGTATATATTGTACCCTCTTCATTCGTGGTCTTCCTGGTTTATTTCTTTGCGGAGGAGTTCACACTTTCCTCGGTATCATTTTCTCACTCATGGGCGCAGGTGTGAGGTGGCCAGACCACTTTAGCTGTTTTTCATTTATTGATCCTACAATAGTATTTGTAGCCAACATTCTTTGTCTAACGCTCTCATTTCTAAGATGGTCAAATAGAATTAAACTACAGCATTTTCCCTCCTTAATGTTTTATATATGTCTTTTTTTGTGAAGTTATTATTCCACAGGATTAGATGTAATGCTTTTGACATATTCTTTCCTCTGACTATTTTCCTCATTATTTTTTCATCATCCCCTCCAAGACGTTTATAGTCCTTTACATTTTTTGTGTTGGAAGTAGATAGAACAGGAGAACGACAGACCACTTTTCTTATGGGACTAAAAATCACTTTTTGAAATCGAGCTGGTACGCGGTGGAATCGTCCCGGGCGCGTTATTTATTGCAAGTGTATGTATGAATAATTGTGTGTATTTTTTGGTAATGTATGTGTAATTAAAAATACACGTGTAATTGTTGAGATAATTATTATTATTTAGTTCAAGACTGGTACTAGCGCATTCACCATAATATACGCGACACCTGCACACTTGGTCGTCGGTAAACGCAGGTTATCAGCATTGGTTCCCCGTCAAGGTCGGCCGGCTGGATTCACGATTTTTGCAAGTAATGGCTTGTAAAAGGTTGACGTCACGGTTGGTTATCGCGAAGACGGTATGTGATGATATTACGAGAGAGAGGAATATCTGGTTTTCATACAGTGAATTAACCTACAAGAGCCTCTTATTAGTCTTGATTTTGCGAGTATATACTTGTAAAATATTCACAAGTGATGGCTCTCATCATCGGTGTGCTGGTGAAGGTCAACTAGTCGAATTCCGGCAAGCCATTTGATTTTTGCAATTTCAGGTGGATTGTTAGAGGGAATAAATAAAAGAGAGTATTATAAATATGTTTTATTAAAATTATAAAAAATATCATACAATTTTTTTAAATCTATTCGAGCAACTACATTAAGAGGAATTGTAATTTCATAATTATTGCTTTTATTTTTTTCAATAAATAAGTGGTTTTCCCCATCCTCTGCCCATATGGTGACCCGTAAATTGTTATCGTAATCTTCGGAAACCAGTACGTTGTTGTCGTCTCTGTATTCACTGATAAAATTTAGAAATCGTTCGAACCCTCGTGATGTAAAAGTGACAGAAGATATTTTGTCTTTTGGAAAGGGATTCGGTTGATGGCACTCATCTTGAAGAACAGCTTCATGATTATTTGAACGCAGGACTACTTTTTCATCAGTAAATACTATTTCCAGAAAATTTGCGAATTTGTAGTGGCCTACTAAGTAGTTGGGTGTAATTCTGGTGGTAGTTTTTCTGTTAGTAAAATTACAGCGATGGTTGCTTGACATAAGGTCACTGTAAGACATCTTACTCACTTCAAGAGATACTGAGGGGATACGTGTTTGCGTTGAAATGTATGTTTTTCACTACCACTACCACGAATGCGGTTGACTCTCCCACTAGAGATAAATTAAATATTAAAAAAAAATTTCCCAAAAATGTTAGCCGAGAAATGGGATCGAACCGGGGACCTGTAGTGGGGAATATACTTACCTTTGTGATTAACTCGGCGCTCTTTCTACTCAGCCATTTCTGGGTGAATACAAAACAAGGTGTAAAGGTATAAGTGTTGCATTATACAATTGTTAACTGAAGAATAAAGACGTATACATCATTTTCAATAATGATATTAGTGAAAGCTACTATTACTACTGGTTTTGTGATATTGACTTTTATATCACAAAAAATTCTATACACAAATATACCACAGGGGGTGGAAAATGTAGCAGTGTGCTTTTCTCTGAACTGCTCAAATAGATCTGATTATTCCCTAATGAGGCGGACATTGCTAAATGATGGACTACTACCAGCATATTTTGCAGAATATCCAAAAAATGGAACCATATTACGCTACAAACTTAAAATTTTCTTTTACGATGGCACTGTGGAGGATTTTGATGGATTAACAGCAAATTATGATTGTCAGCAGGAAGCCGAAGCAACAGCAACGACTAGTAGACAACAGCTACCAAATTCCCTTCAGAGGGAACTAAATAACTTATTAATATTATTATGCTTTGCTGTTATATCTTTGATATTATTGTTAGTTAAAGTTATGTTAAAATGCATAAGATCTATACACTTGGTAATAAAATAATTTTTGGAAATAAAAATACGTGTTATGTTTCATTCATTTATTAAGGTAAAATCTTATTGAGTAACCAATCATAAATATCATTGCAATTTTTTATAGCACATTTGTATTCTGCGTATTCTTCATTAGAATCTTCATAGTGATAGCCGCAGACTATAGGATATTTACTTGTCTCACGGTCCTTCTTAGTTACATCTCTCAACTTTACGGCGTTGATGGTATGCTCCAAATTTACTACCTTCACATGATTGAGCCCAAGCTCATTCTTACACTTTCTAACTAGTAAGTCATATTTTTGGTGACCTCTGACGTAGACATGAGTACATCTGGAGAGAAGAAAATTCACAATCCTATTCAACTGGCTTACATCCCAGATTCCACCATTGTAGCTAAGACCATGAAGAAAATTCTCACAATATCTCAAGGTTCGTCGATCTTCCTTGCACAGCGTTTCAAAGGGCTGAAGAGGCTTAAACAGGTAATGTATGACACCCGTTGCATGTGTCTTGATAGTGTAACAATTTCAGTCCTATCACCAGTGTAACGGTTTGCTTCTTCCAACAGTATAACAACCCTATTCCCTATGCTTACTGTGTAAGGGAGAAAAATGAATAAAGGCCCTGAGAGAAAGGGGGAATGCTGCCACCACCCGAAGAAAATTTGTGTTGAAGAGAAAGACTCCGGGAACCCTGGTTTTCGCCACCTGGCCTCCTCTAAGAGGGTAACTCCCCAGGCTTCGCAAATGCTGGTGGTTGTGTGGGAAGAAGGAAGGAGTTAAAAGTAAACAACCAAAATAAATGACACATATATTGAATTAAAACAAAATGAAATGAAAGAACAATTAGAAACAATAAAACAATCCCGATAGGTAACACAAAAAAAAGACAAAACAAGTAACCTCAATTTTTAGCGGTTAAACATTACTAAAGAACAAATGTAACTCCCCAATTTATATATTTTTTAATTTAATCCCAAGAAAATATGAAAATAACTTTATGGGACACAATATTAATTATACCCGCTAATCCAGGGAATGACAGGTACAATTAGACCATTTTTAAGGCCTACGGTGCCTACTACAATAGGTCTTCCCTTATATCAGCGAGCGTTGGTGAGCCAGTTTATCCAACGCATCCCCCAATAAACATATATATATATATATATATATATATATATATATATATATATATAATATAAAAAAAAAATCAAACTAAAACAAAACCAAATTTAAACAAGATATCATAAGACAAGAAAACTAAACTTTTGCCGCTCGTCTCTTTTGCCGACTCAGGGCGTCAGATGAAATCTTTACCAGGTTACAATCTAGCTGTGCGTACTCCGACGCTACTTAGTCCCTATCACGAGGTCTCTTCCCTGCCGTTTGCTGGTCTAAGAAACCTCTACCCTGGGTTCAGAATCTGAACCTACAACTCTACGGACAAACTCACAGGTTTTGGCACTAACACTCCTCGGTTAGTAAAATAAAAAGGTACTCACCGGATGCGATTTATCCGTTAATCCCAAAAGGTTTACCTGTGAATTAAAAGAAATTATACCTCACTGAATTTTTAGCTAGCTAATCACTGATCAAAACACACTCGCGACTTTCGCTTTTCCCGTCCCTCGACGATAAATTTTATAATGACTCTATAATTTAGTTCCTAAAGTCCTATTTGGACAGGTGAAACGTTCCTCTCTTAGGAGTCTGGTTTCCACCCTTTTTATGTCCCCTATAAATCCGTCGCGCCACGTACGACTCCTTTTCTTGAGTTCCGGCCCCGAACTAGTTTGGAAATTCTCTGGACTAGTTCCTCGTGAACTTTAGCCCCTCCCATATGGGTACTATCTTCACGAAAAAGTTAACCACAAAACCCCCTACCGCGTGAGTTTTTCATTGTCCGATTGGCTGAATCTTCCGCCATTAACCGACGTGTTCTACGCACGTTAAAAAAAATTCTAGAACAAACTTTTAAATAAGGACGGCAAAATCAGCAATTTTTCTCTAACTGCGTAAAATCGGCCATCTTTGGTTTTTGTTTAAAATGTTGCAACACAATTTGTGTCTACCTGGTTTTTAGCACGTACAAGAGTTCAGCTTTCTGCTAACCCTGAATCGGCAGATCACAAAACGGAACGATATGTATAAACTATTCATTGTTTAAATAAAAGTATTACAACATGGAAAATGGGTTAGGTTTCGCAACATATGCAAGTGGTATACAAAGGTGAAATTTCATAATTCTAGCGACATGTTTCATTTTCTGCAATACGAGCGAAATTTTTCTATACGACGTTTTTTTGTTTACTTACTTGAACAAATATTAAATAACATATCCGATAAAAGAATAAAGAATAAAAAAAATGCATTATGAATTCCTGTAAACATCCTCGGGATGTTACAATAGCCAATTCTTTGGGAACAAATTCCCCGTTAAGAATGAAGCCTTGAATGTCAACGATTGCGATTTCCATGGTGAACTGAAGTTGTGATGTGCAGATGTGCTCTTTTATGATAGGTTACGAACAATTTCGCTGAGTGGGAGAAACTCCATCAAACAATCGTGGATGATTATACAGAAGGCACGTGTTTTGTCGGGAAACCCGGTTTGAGATTCAATATCCAGGCGTACATCCACAGTGGAGGATTTCATGCTGTCTTCACGTCGGGAACAATCGATTACGAAGAGAGTGTGATTCTTGAAGGTGAGATAGTCTAGGAGCGGGTGTCTTTTGTCAGCAAAACTGGGATAAAAGTCCGTGTAGCGTTTGTAGGCTTCTCCGTATTCGTTCCTGGGGAAATCCAACTGCATTCTTTCGTTCGGCCAAAATTCTCCATTAAGAGTTAGACGAATATTAGATATGTGGATATGATCAAATTCCGTGGGATCAGCCGCTATGTTGCTGTGCTTATTGGTCTGGAAGGCAATGATGACGTATCGAGGACTCTCTATAGCAGCACAAGTTTTCACAGCCCAAATTTCTCGTGTGGCGCCTGTCTTTAGAGCAGGCAACTCATGAAGTTCCCATTTACGAAAGGGAATAATAATACCGGTATCCTGTTTAACGGCTTGCAGCAGTTCAAGTTTCATATCATCGTTGGTGAAAATATGCTGGACTTTGAGTTCAATGCTGTCAATCGTCACGCTTGCTTTTGTAGATTTATCAGTAATAATGAGACAATCTTCATCATTTCTTGCTCGCACTAAACGTATTGCTTGCTTTCCGCAGGTCACTCGCTGGTAGTCGTTGAAGAGGGAAAACAAATGCTTGAGCGGGATGTACATTCGGAAAGATCTGTCTGCTGCATTCACAATTGGTTTACCGGGAAAATTCCAGCCAGCAATAGCTAATTCTCTTGAACTGGTAGGATCATAGTACAGATAACCTCGTATGGTACTTACGCGACCGGGATCGCGAACCGATTCCATTTCTTTACCGCACTGTTCGTAAACCATATTATCGAAGAAAAATGCTCCTGCATTAGGGGATAGGGAAACTTCACCTGCACCTACCGTTACATTAATTTGACCCTTAACGGCGATATACGAGTCCGCCATGGATAACCAGGAATCAGCTTGGCTCACAGTAATCTCCACTATGTCGTTGTTCCCAAATGACTTTACATAGGGATAGTAGGTTCTGACTTCCATTCTGCGAATGCTGTCATCGAAACTGGGCTTTCGGAAGATATCGAATGCTTGAGTTGACATGATAGCCTAGCGATTGTAAAAATAGTTTATTGGAGAACGTAAGTGATCTCTTCAAAGGTTTCGTTCGTATGTTTGTACTTTTATGAGGATGCTCAAATATGAGTAAGCGTCCCATTACTGCTGCAATAGCTGTTTCAGTTCCAGTCTCACAATGATTTTCTCCCCTCGGAAATTGACGAGTTCAGATTCCTGATTGAGAATTCTCAAAGTTATGTTGTGTATTTCTCTTCGGTTGATAGGTAGGTAGATAAGATGTTGAGGTGTTTCGTCAATAGCGAAACCAGGATCAACTCCAATGCAAATTCGTATATCGTATGTGACGGTCTGTCGTTGTGGAATGCTCCCGATGTGATGTTACTATCGAGATGGATTGTTCGCACTTTAATGATATTCACTGGTAAATCAGAGCTGTGCACTTGAAGAGGTGTGAGCAGTCTCTTGGAAAAACCCAGTATTGGACCGATACTATTTTGCGGTTGAAAGTCTATTGCGTATTTACTGCTGTATATTTCACACTTGAGTGTATTATTGTTGGGCTTCAATGAGAAAATCTCATCTACATCCTTTGAATGCTGCACACCCAATACTTTTCTAATGTGCGTTTCGATATCACCAATCTCGTAGGAGCCTTCAGGTAATTCGATGGTGGTTGGTTTCTTTTTCGAGTCGATTAAATGCACTTTGCTACCCTTCTCAATGTTCGGGATGCTGTTATAGGAGTGGAAACTCAGCAAGGCTAGGCCGTAATTGTAGTCAGGATATAGTTGAATAGGTGGTTGAAAATCAATGGACAGTATTGAACTGCGTCCTTTCAGCGTTAGATGTTATTATAGAGAAATTGCAGACACAAATGACCGCAATTAGATTGATTATAATTTTGGTAGGAGTCGTTGTTGTAGAGTATCGATACATTACTTCCTAAATACTCAGCCAATTCACGAGGCGGTTTCAAATTACGAAAACTATCGAAATATTGCGCAACGTTTCCATTTTTAATGTAAGCTACCCAGTGTGTGCCTTTGTTGCGACTAGAATCCAAGTTGATGATTGCCGACTCGGTTCTTGATGGTTGTTTGTTTTTAGGTAAGGCATCACGCATAAATAAACCTTTAAAATTTGGTATTTTCAATTTTTTGGCGTATTCAACAAGCTCACTGGTGTAAAGTGCTTTGCGGGACTTTTTCAGGTAGAGCCCGGACCCTTTCTTTCCAATCTCCTCCATAGCTTGATTGTGTCGTCTGTCCTCTTCGAGTTTCTTTTTAGCATTTTTTGCGTCTATTAGTGTTTTACCCAAAGTTGCAGCTCCACCAGTAAGGGTTCCAAGAGCTGAGAGTCCTGTAAATAGCGGGAGTAATGGGAGAATTCCACCGACTTTCGACTCGAAAGGTATCACACGAGGAACTCGAATTTTCTTACGACCGCCAGCTTTCTTAATTGCCATCCTAGCCGCTCTCAAAGCCATCAGCGATGACTGTCGTAGACTTTGTCCTGCAGGAGAGTTAGCGATAGCTTTATTCGTAGGTAGCATGACATGCTTTCGAAATGGTAAAAGGGTTTTGCGTGTTGAAGATTTTCGCTTACGCGAAGATTTTTTCACACCTCTACTCCTCTTCCGCTTTTGAGATTTCATACCAAGACCGAGTTTCTGTTTGGTTTTCATAGTCGTTGTTATGAGCCAAGCAGCTGCTTTTTCACCGAGTGAAGCGTCCTTAGATTTGAATCTCTCCCAAGCCCTATTCTCCAACTCAAAATCTGCCTTATGACGGTCAGCTAGAGAAGTGCTTTTACTGTAAGCAATATCGTGATCCCGACAAGCTGCGTCAGTTTTGTTTATACCTCGCTGTCCTAGAGCTAAGCGTTTTTCGAGTTTCGTACCAGGTCCACAAAATTGATAGCCAGGAAGGTGAATTTTAAAGGGTAAATTGTTGATTAGCGTGTTCACTACACTTCCACTACCTTCAGCGGTTAACATAATACTGACTGACTGACGTTCAGAAAGTAAATTTTATATTTAAACGTCCACCCAAAACACATGTACATCAGTTTACTTTGGGCTGCACATAAAGCAGCAAGATATTCAATTGCCTATAGAAAATCTAGATTTTGTGGCGGAAGGGGGTGGCAATGGTAGTGTGCCATCGAAAAATGGGAAACTATGGCCAAATTCCGTCCGGGCGGCGTTCTGCGGCCCCAGCGGCTGCGGGAAAACCAATGCGCTGCTTTCGCTTTTGTTCAACGAAAACGGATTGCGATTTAAATATGTCTACGTGTACTCGAAATCTTTGTACCAACCAAAATACCAACTACTACAAGAGGTTCTCAAGAGCGTTAAAGGTGTGTCATATTCCCTTTCAGCGAAAACGAAAATGTAATTGATCCATCAGACGCCTGTGAGTATTCAGTATTTATTTTTGATGATGTGGCTGGTGATAAACAGAAAAAGATTCCGAATTTCTTTTCCATGGGACGACACCGACACATCGACTCAATTTATTTGTTGCAGACGTACATCAAAATGCTATTCAAACAAGATGAAATCAATTTAAAGCATGCCTATGATGAACACGTATCTCCAGATATGTCATTCGAACAGTTTACAGACTTGTGTTCAAAGTGTTGGCAGGATCACTACGGGTTCGTGGTTATTGTTAAAGACTTCAATTTAAATGAAGGGCGATATCGCCAAGGTTTCGATAAATATATAAGACTACAAAGGGAAAAATAATCAGTCAGTCAACAAAAATGTCTTCAGTGAGCAGCAACAGCATTGCAGAAGCTTTTCGCAAGAAAAAAATCAAACAACTAGCACGGTCCATTCGCAAGAAGTATCTCAGTCAGAAACTAGGTAAATCGGAAAACGATGAGACCCTCAATAAGCTCTTTGAACCGGTGGTCGGACCTTTGAAACAAATGGTTTCGACTACATCAAAAGTTCTAACCAAAATACCACCAGCGTCAACAAAATCACCTCCAGTGTTGCCATCTATCAAACGAGAAACTGTGAAAAAAGAAAAACTAGAGCCGTTAACACCAAAATTCAGTCTATTCCTCGAAGAAGAACCAGTCGCAGAGACTAGTTTTTATACCGATGCTGAAGCCGAGGAAACGGAACAAGAGGAAGATGATCCGACTAATTACTCTGAAGTTTTGAGTCCTATATGGACCAATATCCAGCAATGGTGCAAAAGTATGTAACCGAATATTTCCACAAGAGTGATAAAATTGACAACATTTATGGACCCTCATACAATTCGAAAACCTCCAAATGGTATCTCGGTAACAAAGAAATCAACTTTGATATGAGGACAGGACGTCTTACTGTTGGAGACGCTGCGTTTCGAGGATCACCTGGTCTTTACCAGCTGATATTCTACAAGGACCCCGCATACACTCCAGATGACAAAATCGTATACCAAAAAGTTTTGGAGCGCACATTAGTACACCGGAATGTAAAAGGACATTTGAAACCCTCAGGAATATCCAAACATCCAAATATCCAAGCAGCAGCAGCGAAGGAAGAGGTATGAAGTTGAAATATAATACAAAGCCTATGGAATACGTCTACTGGGACGATCCCAATGAATTGGTAGATCGTTTAAGGTTGCTTGTTGCATCGAAAGAGGCCGGCAACACATCCCACGACAACGAAATTGTAGCGATAATAAATGAGCTCAAAGAAGCCAATATTATACGTGACAAATAACCAAATCAGTCATTAGTAAAATGTCTCTCGATAAATTTGGTCGAAGTGCTGTTCAACAACAGCAACCGAGTGATTATGAGCGCGCAAAATACCCTTTTCCTTCACAGCCGATGGAAATATCAATGTAGAGAAAGTGATAATTTCAAATGTTGGAGATCCCAAAATGGATATGGATGCCGCCAATAAACTCTATGTCGATGACAGAGTACGCGACAAGTTGTCTCAAATTAAAAAGGACTTTCAAGTGGCATTCAATGATTTCAGCGATATGGTTTACAGCAGTATGCGAAAACTTGAGAAAAATCAACATACTATTGATAGCAACTTAAGGGTTAATCAACAGACCTTTCTGGAATTTCAGTCGAATACCAACGTCCAGCTTAACCAGCTTACGAAATTGCCACAGCAAATTGAAGAGAATCTAAAACAGACTATAAGGGATGAAATTTCGGAATTGAAAAACGATATTGATAAGTTGTGCACGAAGTATATGTGGATATGCAAAAATTGCACGATGAAATGAGTGATAAAGTTAATAAGATGAACTTAGAGATGAAAAAATTATCTGATGACATCAAGAGCGAACTGCGATCTCACAAAAACGAAGTCTCTTCGCAAATCAACAATCAACTAAAGATGATTAACCCAAAAATTGTAGCCATTCAACAGCAGCAGCAGCAACAGCAATCTGCTCTAAAGGACTAAATAAAAAGTCATCATCCATGTTAAATTATAGTAGTCATCATGAATTATTCAAAGGAAAAAGTTCAAGTTGTAAAGGAGCTGCATCGACCTGTGAGAAAAAAATTTACACGACGTCACACCGTCATTAAGGGTTTCGATGATTTATGGCAGTCTGATTTAGGACAATTAGATCTTTATGCGGGAACTAATAGAAATTTTAAGTATATCTTAGTGGTAATTGATTGTTTTTCCAAGTACGTTTGGACGAGGCCGCTGAAATCAAAATCAGGAGAGGAGGTGACAAAGGCTTTCGAGAGTATTCTCACTGCTAATGGTGGGTGCCGCCCGAAAAACTTGCAAACAGACCATGGAAAAGAATACTACAATAGCCACTTTACGAAACTAATGCAAAATATTCAATTAACCACTATAGTACATCTAGTGGGATGAAAGCAGCTATATGTGAGCGCGTGATACGGACGCTAAAGGAGAAATTATTTAAATATTTCAGTTTAAATAGCAGTTACAAGTGGATTGACATTTTACCTGATATCGTTCAGTCTTATAACAATCAAAAACATCAGACGACGAAAATGCGCCCTAGCGACGTAACTGCTGCTAATCCTAAAGACATTAAAATATTCAATAGATTGAAAATCACCGGACCTAGGAAACTCAAGGTGGGTGATGTGGTACGAATAAGTAAAGTGAAACACGTCTTTGAAAAAGGACACACCAGGAATTGGACTACAGAGCTATTCAAGGTACGTCAATATCAGCTATCGAATCCCATTACCTACCTGTTGGAAGATATGAGTGGTAGACCAATTCAAGGGGATTTTATGAGGAAGAATTGCAAAAAACCGCTAACCCTGACGTTTATCTCGTGGAAAAAGTGTAGCAGAAAAAAGGCAATAAAGTCAAAGTTCGATGGTTGGGTTTTGATAAAAGTCACGACAGCTGGATTAATTCCAGCAACAGGCTATAACTTGTAAAACAGGAGTAGGAGGGAAGAAAACGACGGAGACGTTATAAAACCTTCTGATTTTCCCAGTACCTTCAGTAAGAGCAGTTCAATTTGGTGAGCAGCAGTATGAGTGATACTAGTTTTGAAGAAATTGACTACAACGGCGACCTAGATAGAATCTTAAACATGTACGAAGAAGCAGTTAAAACAGAAGCGTTTTACCTGTTACACACCAAAGTTCCTCTCATCAATTCTGAGTTGGAAATCCAATGTGCATTAAGTCCAGTTCGAACGTTTGCACCAGTAATTATTCTACAAAAAAATAATGTGAAAATTGTCTTGAACAGCTTCGAATGGGCAGATGTTTTGTGCGTTCTGAAGTTGATGAATCAGAATTATTAAGAAAACCCAAATATTGCTAGTCACGAGGTTGCAGCACCAATTTCCTGTGGAGAATTTCTACATATAACCCAAACAAGATCTGAGGATGACGAGAAACTAATCTTGTTAACGCAAAATATTATTGCGTTATATTTCTCTCATAGTGATGTAGTGGAACTTTTTAGTCTTTCTAGTCGAGTAGAAGCATATTTAGAAATGAACTTTTTTAAATTTTATTTCAAAGTTTTGAATGAAGTTTGTTCATGGAAACATTTAATTTGTTCGCAACCAGTTGAACGACTACTATCATCTTTTTGTTTTGATAATACATCTCAACTGGGTATTACTTTAAGAGAATATCTTTATTATTACAGAGAAAAAATTGTAGCCAACATTGTAGCGAGAAAACCTCAATAAAATGTATAAAATCATCCCGTTTTTTAATTTTTCCTCAGTTGATATATTACAATCATGGAGTGTAGAGATTGGTATCAAGTATACGAACACAGATTACGTACCTTTGAAAACTGGCCATCAGAATTCCCAGCTTCCAGACTAGCAAGGGCTGGCTTTATTTATTTTGGTCAAAATGATGTAGTAAAATGTGCATTTTGTGGGACTGAAGGATTCAACTGGCAAATGACAGACGATCCTGTAGCTGACCATTTAGATTGGAATCCAAATTGTTCCTTCCTCGATACAGATAGCGTATACTTAATAAATAGAAAAAAACCTGTTGTTCATAAAGATAAAATAAGTGTTGCCAGCAGATTTTCTACGTTTGGCAATTGGCCTATAGCTCTAAAGCAGAGACCTAATGATTTAGCAAACTTGGATTCTTTTATAGTAGTTCAGGAGATAGAATTGTATGTTATTGTTGTGGCATACAGATTTCAAACTTGCTGCCAAACGACGATGTTGCTGAACGACATTTGATGATATCCAACAACTGTCTAATGATTCAAAAAATAATAGAAGATTCAAAAGCCACTAACTTATCTTGCAAAATTTGTTTAACTAATGAAATATCTGTTGTACTTCTTCCATGTAGACATTTAGCCTGCTGCTCAAGTTGTTTTATAGATATTGATAAATGTTGTATCTGTAGATCTGAAGTTAGCGGGTATTTAAAGGTTTTTATTTCGTGAAATAAAGAGGCGTTTTTAGAACAATACAGTGTTTTATTTATTTATTTTTATATTATATTAGTAGGTACATTACAAATATTAGTATCTTTATTTAATCTTTTTACATTATTACCAATACATAAGTCCTAACTATTACAAATATTAGTGTCTTAGCATCATTACTAATCTATACTAACTGTAAGTCCTCAAGATGGCTACAACGAATACTATTAGAATTTCATCATCTTATGAAAGTGTAAATCTTCAAAACATTTAACCCGATTTTTTAACTCGATTAAGGGGTCCCAGTGGCCGTATTCTGTAACTCGTTATCTTCGTAACGTTTCGATATGAGTATCGACTGTCGTTATGTACGACAGGGTTGCCAGAAGATTTTCGTCTAAGTCCCATGTATGCCCTAAAGTACCAAATAAGCACACTTCCTTCTTATTATGAACATATATTATCCTGATTATCGAATGTATAATGTCAGACAACATTTAAAATATTGAAATAATAAGATGTTAAAACTTGAAAAATTTCGGATGTACCTACCATGTAGCGCAACATTTAAAATATGTAGACAAAAAGTTGAAAATATCCCGTACTTACATTTTTAATTCAACGCTAGTGAGATCGTAACAAATACTACTCAACTGCACCTCCGAATAATGATTATCCTTTGAGTTTTCTAAATAATCTTAGTAAATCAAATTTGAGTTTAATTCAAATTATATATAATATAATTAAAAAAGACTTCAATTTAATTGCGAAGACTGTCAGTAAAAAGTGGCTAAACTGCTATTTGTAGACAAAATCGCCCAATTCGCGATAAATAGTTCACTTTGGCAAGTATGTAGTGCAACTTTTATCGATACTCAAACGACGTCGTCGTTATCATTTTGAATGAAACGGAATGGACATTCCGTGGTGTAAAATTCTTAGAACGCAAAGTTTGTAATTGTTTTGTGATTCCGTGTCTACTATTGTCTTGACTCAAGACTCTTGAGATCTGACACCAAATTCAAATTTGAATTATTTGTAAAACAGATTTTAAGTTTGCCAACACATTAAAATTAATGGTGGAAAATGAGAGAGAGAAATCGAATTTTAAAAGTTTCTTGCATTTCACAGTTCTCTAATCGAGATACTCTCAAAAATAGTCTCATGGATATTAGACTCGGTAAATTTATATATTAGATGGTAATAGAATGTTACATTTGTGATATTAATAAATAGTAGTTTAAATTTCGCTGTTTAAAATGTACATATCTATTCTTTGTTGAATAAAAAAACTCTTGAAAAATTGTGTTCATATTTATTTAATAAACAATTTACTAATGGTTTCCCATTATTAAACTAGTACAATTTGCTATAAATATGCAACTGTTGAGAGGACAAAGCAATATAAAATGAAAATAAAACAAAAAATGGTACCTGATGCTATTAAAGTACCGACCAATCTAGCCTTCATTAGAAAGAACTCACACTTGTACCATAAAAATGAAGTTCCCTACAATCATTATTTGCAAGTCTACACAGCCTAGTTATAGGTCTGTGCATACTGTAATTAGTTTAATGGAACTGAACAAAACAGAATTCATGAACACATATTTATTGAGCAAAAACATTTACAGTATTCAAATTTATTAACCATATCATTCACGAATATATTAAATAATATTAGAGCTAAATGCACTGCCTGAGAGACGTTCGACGTGAAAGCAATTTTATTGAAGAAGTCAGTATACACAACATCAACTTGTTACTTCTCCAAAGTCCACAATATCAGTATCAAACTTGATGTAGTAGAACGCCTAGCAGCTTTAACATCATTAAACTGAGTTGGTATCCTAATTGCATCAATATATTATAAATATGTCCAATGATACATATTTCTGAAATTGGGCGAAAGTTTTCAGTAATGGACTTTTCTCCATTGACACATGTTAGTCCGCTTCTGCGTCTGCATAATTCGGAAACCTCTCAGCCATTATTTCTATCATGTGCCAACGCCCGTAGTTCTCGTTGTGCATCATTATCTTTGCCGTCGAAAGGAACAATAATAATAATAATTTTAATTTATCACGGTTAAGTGTTAACCTCACTTTGTTTGACACCAATGACACTATACGCACTATCGACTATCGACTGGATAGGTGAAAATGACATACCGTTTCGTTTCGACTCATAACGACTTACAGAATACGGCTGCAGCAATGAGAGCACCATGAAGTCCTGTCCTCGTAAATAGTATGTAACTCGCAAGGCTTATACCGCACGTGACATTTCGATATTTTATAGGGAACTTTTGTTTTCCCTTTTAAATCAAACACTGTTTTCAGTTGTCGAAAACATAATCTACATACTACGAGACCATATTCAATAATTTCGTAGTATGTATACCATGCGCAATAGTCATCATGCTCGACGTAGGGTGCTAGATAGTGACAATTTAAAAGGACAAGTCGAAGTTCTGAGGTCATGTCTATGTAATACTCAAATCCCTCAAGAATGGATTCTCGATTTAGATTAGAATTTGAGTATTCAGACATGAACTCTTCATACTTATACTTTGGATAACTCCTAATAACTTCCTCGGTTAAGCACCAAGGAAATGGAGACCGGGAAATGAATATACTTAGGCTCTGAATGTTCTGACAGATACTTTTAATACATTCCTGTTGTAGTGTTGTAGCCATTTTTCTGCTGTCTATAAGAGAAAGAAATGAATTCATATTAGTATTGCCTAATCTTATAATGACCCCATGGTAAAGTATCATAACTATTGGGTATTAGAAAGCGTTTATCATCAAATGGATTTAAAGCGATTTTTGTTTGCTCAACGCTGTAAACTTCATGAAGCTTGGATTGAATACAACGTTGAGTTTTATTTAGTATACAATTTTGAGTAGAGTCTTTCGTAAAATTTTGCAAGCACTCCAGATAATCATCAAATGTGATTTGACGTTTAACTACATTCCGTTTAATACCCTTAGCTTTTTTGATACATTTGTTCCCTTGCATCTTGTATGTATACTGTTTTGATCTTAACCCTACAAAGAACAAAAGAATTTTGCCGTTTGCCTCATCTTTCATGAGTCCTGGTATTTTTTTATTCAGTAAAGAAATATTCCAGCGATTATCTGAAGGATACTCGCTGGTATCAAAACGGTGAATGTCAGTTTTGATAACCTCTTCATAGAGATCAGCACATTGAATCTCATAGATGAGACTGTCGGTGTCTGTGTACAGTAATTTGCATTTATCTACAGGAAATTTATTTAACATATAATCATAATGAAATTCATAGATACAGAGTTTTGAAATGTCTAGAATACACATTCCAATGTATAAAGGTTTATCAAACAGTATACTGTGCTTTTTCAATTCAACCGCTATTAGATCTTCTTCAAATATAGTCCGACTATGAAAATTCGGGCTTGAAATTAAATTCCTTGCTCCTGACTTACCGCCCCACTTTCCAACTAATTTCACCTGTCGATGTTTTCGAAACAGAAACATTCTGCATTGTTTTTCCAAACACGGCATTTACCATGAGCTTATAGAGGTTCTTTTCAAACTCATTTTTGGCTCGACTTCTCATTTGTGTGTTCAGGTCGATGTAGGGTCTGAGCCAAGCAGACTGGTGAAATTCCAAAACTCTGTGAACTTTTTTCAATATCAATCCATGCTTCAGGGTTTGTTTTAAATTTCTGTAATGAATGATGTATTTTTCCTTGTTGTCTAAAGTGGTTAAAAGTTTTTCCATTTTCGAATTGTTTTGTACTTTGTGTTCAGGACAGAAGGGTAAGTCTTTATGTAGATCGTGGAGGCTCTCGGGATATTCCAAATTCACTTCCAAGATATCTCCCATAGGCGAATCATCAGGTATGCTGGTAATGTTAATATTTGTGTCAGCCCATTTAAACCCTCCGTAGGGGAGCGGCTGACTCATTCCCCACCCGTACATGTTATTACGTCACAATAAAACAGGAATTTGGAGGGTGTACTGGGATCGTAACCTTCTACATACTTGTTGTTAGCCTCTCCATAGCGGTTGCAGCACATCGATATACCTCCTCGTATTCCACGTTCCATAAATAGTAGCATATCTACATCTTGCACTGTTTCGAGTTTGCATTGTGTATATTTAAGCATACAGTCCCATGTGTAACCGGGGATGGTATAATAATGCGCGGGGTCTAAGCCATATGTCTTGTGGCAGGTGTTGCGGAAAGTCTCAAAAACACATGCTAATAACAAGATATCGGTTTTCATGTATAAATCACTATAGTCTCCTAAAGTTTTCATACCAAACTGATTTCAGATTAATTTAGCATGTTTATAATCGTTTTCATCTATATGTTCATCTAAGAGACTGTTGTGAATTTTTTTAATTTTAGGTAATTCCGTTTCTTGTAATCGATCTATTTTATCTAGGTAGTGATAAAAAAACACACCCTTTCGTTGTAACAACTTTAGCTTTTCGTTTGATAAATCCTTGAATTCGCTGTGTAAAATTTGGAAATTATCCTCATTGAGGGTCGAAACCAAAGCGTCCAATGAACACCCCATAAACCTAAGGAGTCGATGTATCTAAATTTTATTTTAGTTTCATTATCGTGTACAGTGAAGCTTATATATTTTTCCTTATTCACAGGCAACAATTTTATATGATTTCTTTTAGCTAAATCTTTAATAATAAAATGACTGTCATAGCCGCTAAAATTATGGAAGACAATGGGAATTACAAATGATTTACGATATAAAATATTGCAATTATTATGTGAAAAGCCTCTAAAGTCCCCGGAAAGATGATCATGGGCTCTAACTATTTTATCTGAGGGAGTAAAGGGTTTTCGACAAATATGACAAACCCCAGTAGCATCCTTTAAGTTTACCTCGGTATTCATTGGCTCAATATTAACAAATTTAGATTCAACAAACTTGCCGACCTTCTCCATTTCTTCTGCAAACCAAGACATGCAATCTAGGCCCCTATTACTTTTATAAAATGAATAATCATTATTATAATTGCATTTAAAATAGTACCCGGCACTGTATGCCCTATGTTTTTGATATTTTACGCTATTGCTTTTAGTATGTCTATCATCGAATGGTTCCAAAAGAGACTCAAAATCAGCGTATATGACGAAAGGAACTTTTTCTTGAAACATGAAATTTTTAAACTCGACATGTGAAAATTGCGGAAACTCGATTCTGCAGTCATTTAACTTTACGCAGTCGACGGTATGCTTTTTCAGCTTTTCCTCTGAATTGAAATAATTTAAACATCTATCACACACATGTTTCTTCCCATTATGTTTAGAAACTTGTTTATGTAAAAGCCGGGAAAGATCTTTTATCCAGCAGTAATGATACTGAATATCATGATCATCGTCATCATTTTCACTGCCTCGACCTTCCTTATAAACATTTTCTATTCTAAATGGCTTTTCTTTGGAAAATATTTGTCTTGAATTATTAATAAATTTACATGTTCCTCACGCTTCTCTTTGCATAAACGAACTGGAACGACGGTAAAATTGGAATGTGTATCCATTTCTAAACCAAAGACGTTAACGGAAATTTTTTGGTTATTTTTCTCAAACACGGAAATTTGATTTAGGGTTATTGGAAAGGATAAACCTTTCAAATTGAGAACGTTTCTATAATGAGGGTAGGAACTGGTTCGGTCAGAATGATTCAATGTGGGATATAATGCGGACACTACTGCCCACAGAAAACAAGCTTCATCAAATTTTTAACATTGACGCAAGATTTGGTTAACTTAATTTTTTAGGCAAGTCAATGAAAGATGTGGCACCCACCCCAGCCCCCACGGCATACTTATTTATGTTCACTTCTAAAGAAATTATTTGCTGTAAACACCATCCAGACCCTTCGGTAGCAAACTCAGAAAGATCATTTAAAATACGATCTTTAACGAAAACTTCAAACCAATATCCTAAATCTGTTCCTAAATCTATTACTTCGTTTTTCGTGGAAAAGTACTTTTTATCCAAAATCTCGGTATCTCCTGACATTTTGGAGAACGCTCCACAGAAAGCGACATTTACCTTAATCATAGCTATTTTCTTTAAAATATTTTTTATTCTAACTTGAAAAAGTTTACTGCAATCTTTAAAAAACTCTATAATATCTTTATGATTTTTATTTATTATGACGCCAGTCCTAAGTCTACTTTTAAATGCTGAAATAACATCTTCCCACTTGACCCTCTTTGATAAATTATTCTTATTTACAAGCCCCATACCAACTGTGTTTAAATTTTGTAGAAACAACTTGAATTTCTTAAGGTGACCTATATTGGTTTGTAGTTTGCGCAACGTTCCCATACTTAAATCTGCTTTCCGAATAGCTCTATTGCAAAGAAAAATGTGAATCTTAACATGTTTCAGCCAGAACTCAATTTCCCTTTGCGATAGCGGTTTTGTCTATTTCGATAAAACTCTTTCTAAGTCCCTAATTTTTATGATAATGTCACTGCTAAGAGAGGCAATTTGTTCTGAATTCATTTTTTTTCTTTACAAATAACGACAACAGAAAGTTAAAGACTTACAGTTAGTTGATCTGCAATGATGTTAAGCGATCTGCTGATATTCGGCCTCTAGGAGCTGGTTGGCGTTGCGTTCTCCTCCTCAATGGTGAAAAGGGTCCTCGGTTGAAAACCAGCAATCTGTTGCAACCCTTTAAACGACAGATAGTACTGTCCACCTTCGAATTTTGTGATGTGCGCTTTGAAGGTATGTGTTATCCTCTTGGGAAGGAATGCTACCTTGTCTTCCAGCTCCACCAGTATGCTTTCCCCGTACTTCGAGTTTATGAACTTTGCACGCAGAATCCGGTGTTTTGAATTCTCCTCCAAATCTCGCACCCTAATTTTCGGCTTTTGTGTGGCTTCTGAAGAGCGAAGTTTATTGATTTCATTAAGGAAACTCATCTGCGAAATTATAAATAAGTATAAGTGAGCGCTCTGAATGTAGACAAGAAATTACTTACTTTGTACTCTTTTATCGCTGCTTCTAAAACTTGACTGGTAGCAGGTTGGCTGGTATTAGGGTATTTCAATAGAAATAACTGGTAGCAAGTTGACTGGTAGCAGGTTGACTGGTAGCAGGTTGTTTTTTTTGAACGGCTGCGTATTTCAACAGAAATAACTGGTAGCAAGTTTTTTGGAGATCGCGAAGGTACTGTTTTTAACTGTAACAACAATGAAATATTTTAGTAATCCATCAGATATATTCAAGTAAGTGAATTAGATAAAACATCTACAATGTATAATGAAATTTTACACTTTCTATAACAGAAGACACGACATAACAAAACATATCTAAAGCTATTGAGACTTCAAAACGAAAAATATACTTAAATATTTTCCACTGGCCTATTACTGAAAACCATAAACTTTACGAGAAACAAAAGTATTTTTAAATAATCTATACTGCATATAAAATCGAAATAGACGCTTTCCAGGGAAACAAAAAAACAACAAAGAAACTAAATAATGGGTAAAACAAATCCCCAGCAAAATAAAATTTTACAGAAGGCACGGTATAAGAAACATAGCTTTAGTTAATAAGACTTCAAAATGAAAATATATTTAAAAAAATATATTTAAATATTTCCACAGACATCTTACTGTAACGATAAACGTTGCGAGCAAGAAGAGAATTTTTTCAACATATAGAATCGAAGTAGTATTAGACCGCTAACCAAACAAACAACAAAAGAAAAAATATTTAAAATAATATTAACCAAAAAGTACTTACCTTATAATTCACTGCAACACTATACAACTAGTATTCACAAGAAAGGCACATTTGCAATTGACTACTTTTCGCAATTGCGTCTGCTTTTATACAATTTTGCTCGCCACATCGAGTGTACACAAGCCTGCAGACAATCCTGTTACCTTACGAAAGATTTTTTCCTATTGTTACGAAATTTACCCAAAGCCGACCCTGTGTCATTTCAGCAGGACAACAAACGCTTTAAGATAAAAAATACGATTCTCGAAAAGACTCGGCAGCGGAAGGAGCGATGATGATTTCTACTGGAGAATTCGATGGGGATTATAAAAGAAGCACGTCACGATCGCCGGGGAGTGATACCGCGACGAGTAGCTTATATGGGATTGTTATTGTGTTTTTGAATCAGCTGTTTAAATGTAAATAAAGTTCTAGACTAGTGAAAGTGGATATTAGTTTTATAATTCTAAAATTGAACCCACGGACTATATTACACTATTGCATCACCCAGACAAGGTAATTAATTCCTACGCGAATTTGCTTTAGCGAACGCTTGGCGAATCTGAAAACTTGTTTCGTGTGGGTAGATCCGTGAACATTCCTCCGATATACTTTTATGGTTTGGTTATACCGAGAGATTTTAACATAAAGTTAAGTTGTGTGTTATAGCTTAAAGAATTTTACAGGGTGAAAATAAGTAAGTAATATAAATGATTTTTGGATTTTAAGAAATTCTGCCATAATGTTAACATTTCCCTTATTTTCGGAGAGGAATTATATTCAAACATGTATATAAATTAAAACACATCCAGATATCAGCGATTTCAGGATATGCTTTGACGTCAACCATATTTTCAAACCAATTGTTTTCTGTTGTTCTTCTTTTCACCGTACTACCCTGTTAAATTTTTATTCCTTGCTCTCGCCTGTGGTTTGAGTTTTTTGCAGGTTCATACTCACATTTCTTCGTTTGATTGGAATTGCTAGTGGTAAAAAAAATCAACAACCAGTTATCTTCCTCTCTGTCATACATACTCGATAAATACTAAAACTGGTCTCATGCAAGTGCTGTGAAATTAGTTTCCACAGACTCATCTTGGAATAAGTTAAAAATAATACTCATAGAGTAATTTGTTATTAATTTATATTTTCTCTAGCTAAAATTCTAGTCAACAATTCCTTTAGTTGTTCGAACAATGTCAAATCGGGACATTTAATATTAAACAAATCTAATGTTAACTTATTAGTTTCTACAAGAATATTTGAAAATTCATTATACTCAAAATACCTATCCTTTTCAAAAAAATAGATTCTTCCATTGGTATACCGAAATGCACCTCTAATATTTTCTGGTATACCGCTAAAGTCTCTGCTTATATAACCATAATTTTTCCCTTCAAGAGAACATTCATTGATTTCGGCGTACATATTATTTGAAAGGAAAAAAAATAGTTTGTCCTGTATAACTTGTAACAGTGGCAATAATTTCATTAGCTGGTATTGAGAGCTTGAAATCATTAATGTTTAGACTTTTCATTAGTTTAAAATTCTCATCAGATATGTAGAATAATCTTTTCTTATCTCCAATCATAACTATTTCACCAGAAGGTCTTTGATATATTGAAGTTATTTCATCGACATCCGATGGTAGAAAATGTAGGACCTTGCGTAGATCTACGTTTTTTGATGTTATGTTCCTGCTCTCCATATCCATTATCCACAGCCTGTCTTATGAATAATATACCGGTTGCTTCGTAATACTAAAAACTGTAAGCTCGAAAACATCTACTTGGCATAAGTCTATTGCTTTCTCTTGTGTACCTTTTACAGTGGTATTAGTGGTAGTTGTGGAAATAATAATTTTTATGTATTCGAAGGAATCTCATGAGTATATTTCTGTGTTGTCTTTGGAATGCTTTTTACGGTCGTACTTTCAGGATTTTTTTTCGCTCCATATAAAAATTGTATTGCTCGGATATCATCTTCAACGAGTTGTAAACGGCCATAATATGGATACATTATTGAGTTCCAAAAAGGGGAATGTTCCATTCCAATGCTGTGACCGATTTCATGAATCAAAACAGAAAGCAAACTGGTCTGGTTTGCTGGAATATCTTCTATTTTATCCAGCCCTAAATACCACATCTCACTTCGGTCTAAATGAATCTCACGACATGTATCATTATTTGGGAGATATGCATGTCCCAATGCACCAGAAGGTCCATCAAATAGATAATAACAATTCCCCGCATCTTGATACCATCTGTTGTTTGAGTGCCGGAACTGTCCGTCGGCAAGGGAAATTACTATGTCCGGCATGGTAGCTGAATAGGTGAATTGTAAATTTGACACATTTTGCCATACTTCAAAAGCTTTTTCTGCTACTAATTTCCTTTCAGAATCAGCAAATACAAAGTACCACTTTAATTTAGTTTTTTTCCATTTTGGGAAGCTGTACGAAAACTCTAAGGGAAATCAGGTAAACCGCAACGTGGTTTATTCATTAAATTTAAAGTTTCTTCATTTGCAGTACCGTCGACTTTCAAATTATATAGTTCTTGAAAATTAATTAATCCGTCTTTCACGTCTGATATAGATGTTCCATTAGGTTCCGTTAAAAACCCATATCGCTTTAAATAGTCCTCAACATTCACTTCACTCAGTACCAGTGAAAAGTACCACGTTATAAAAAATACCGCTAACATTGTTTTGCTTCTGCTCTCTTTGAATACTAAAATAAAACTAAACTATTAATCATCTAAACTTATAATTTAACCCTTCGAAAAGAAAAAATCTCTTATTTTCTTTTTGTTCAATTAATACAATCTTTCATTTTCATATCATGAAAAATTGTACCAATAATAATCTACCCTGTATGTTCAAGTGTGATTCTCAACGTTTAACCTTTAGTTAGATGTCCCCGATACCGGAGATATTTGAATATGTATTGATGTCATCCGCGAGTTGAGTATTCGTATTTAATTTAATCCACCTTGATATGTGGGTTTTTTATTTTCACTATCAATTTAATAAATCTTATTATAATGTCAGCTATCGTACGAGATTTGCAATTTAGGATACCTTGAGGATATTCGCAAATAGAATTTATTAAATAAAAAAGAAATCCGGCTAGTGTTTTTTTTGAATATTAAGAAAAAGCTGTGTTCATCACGACATGACTTCAT